>QFEQ01000359.1:0-22912 GCA_003316335.1 Hemileccinum impolitum
GATTGAGCATGACTCAATCATTAGGATAAGATATCCTAATGCTATTAGGTGTGACTTATTTGGTAGTTAGTGTGACTCATCCATTAGGATAAGAAGTGACTCATTGCAACACCAAATCTCAACAGGAGCATCTTTGACATGCAATTCCTCTCCCTTTTCTCTCCCTTTGGGCCCTCCTATACCAAATTCACAGACTTGTGGCTAGACCTCGAATCTGGCGAATGGGGGGTAGTGTTATAGTTTGGGCACTCATACACCCCTATTTTATTTCTTACTCTTTGCTCATATGCCCAGCATCACTGAGCACTATTTACCTTAGTCAATTTTCTCCTTTCAAGGTCATGTGACCAGGTACACATGACTGTGGGAATGTTCACCTGACTTGAGGCTAGGCTCATGACATCATTGATGATGTCATGCCTCATGTTCCTTATCTCTTTCTCACATTCACCTCTGTTCGCTTCTTTTGTTCCAGAACATTCCATCTCCTTATCTTTGCCTACCCTTAACCTAATTCAGACTCAGATACTTGCCCTAAAGTACTCAGTCATTACTATATAAACCCTCCCTGTAATTCCCTCGTACTTTAGTCCTATTCACTTCATTCCACCCACCATTAACCAGTGCCTGCAACCTAGTGGTACCATTTGTCCCTTCTTCACCAGCCTAGTCCTCTGTCAAGGGACTGTTTATGCTCTATTGTATCATTGCCATTGCCATCCCAATTTTCAACCTTGTCCTCATCCTACTCATTGACATCAACACTGATTCCCGATGCCTACTTGTGTTCATCATTGTTGCAGTCCACAACATTTATAGGCAATTCATCAAAGATTATGCCTCCATTGCAAGACCACTCTATGATCTAACAAAAAAAGATGTACTCTATGTTTGGGGAGAAGTGCAACAAAGGGCATTTGATATGCTCAAAGAAGCCTTCATGATAGCACTAATATTGGCCTATCCAGACCACCATAGTCATTTTAGATTAGAGACAGACATATCAGACTTTGCAACAGGCATGGTCATATCTTTATTGAATGAAAAAATACAGAAGTGGCATCCAATGGCATATATGTCATATGCCATGTCTCCAGAAGAAAGAAATTACCTGATAGTAGATAAAGATGCTCAGTGTCATAAGAGCACTTGAACTCTGGAGACACTACCTAGAAGGAATCAAGTATGAATTTGAAATCTGGAATGACCATGCAAACTTGTGATGGTTCATGAAGAACCAAAACCTGTCCAGATGCCAAGCTCAATGGGTAGGATACCTATCCAGATTCCAATTCAAATGGGTACACAAACCTGAAACCTCAATGGTCAAGGCGGATGCACTATAACAACAACAAGATCATTCTCATAGCATGGATACAGATAATCAAGGAGTTGCCATAATTCACTCTGAAGATGTTAGGGCCACAAGGAAACATATTGAAATCCAAGATGAAGGAGATGATCTCCACACACAAGTAATGAAAGCAAATGAAGTATTATTATTCAATGAAAGACAAGATCTGCAGGACAGATATAGAGTAGATATGAACCTCCAAAAAGAGGGTAAACTATACATGCCAGGTGATGGAGATCTCCAATGGGACATCATCTAGGCACATCACAACATACCAGTGGCAGGACACCCTGGCTACAACAAGATGCTCACCCTTATATGGCAGCACTACTTCTGGCTGCAGATGCCATTGGAAGTCAAGGAATATGTGGCATGCTGTGACCAATGTTAATGGTTTAAAGGAATGAACCAAAAGCCAGCAGGGAAACTCCTTCCTCTAAAGGCACCTAATATTCCATAGGTGGATATCTCAGCTGACTTTATCACAGATCTACCCCCACCCAATGGATATGACTCAATCCTAGTGGCCATAGATTGATTCTCAAAAGAAACCAAGTTCATTCCATACAACAAAACTATAACAGCCATAGAAACAGCTAAATTATATCTAAGCTGCATTTGGATTAACCATGGAATACCATGCAGCATAGTGTCTGATTGAGGACCACAGTTCACATCATAGGTGATGACAAATCTATGCCAACAGCTTGGAATCAAACCCAAGCTATCCACTACATTTCACCTACAGATGGATGGGCAGATAGAGAGAGTGAACTGGGATCTACAACAGTATCTCCAGTTATTCATATCAGAAAAGCAAGATGAATAGATGGAATGGCTAGCCCTTGCCCAGTTCCAACACAACCCCATGATTCACTCAGCAACTAAGAAGGTGCTATTTGAAATCACACATATGTACAAACTACATATGGGGATTAAACCCACACCATCACAGATGCCAGCTGATGATAAAGTAGTCAAAAAGATAAAAGTGGTGTTAGAGGACACCAAACAAAACATTATAAAAGCACAAAACCATATAAAGATGTAAGCCAACCACCAGAGATCCAAGGCACCTATGTATGCCCCAGGAGATCAAGTGTGGCTGAGCACAGAGAACCTTTGATTCCCTAGAGCATTGAAGAAATTAACAGAAAAATGGCTAGATCTATATAAAATCAAAAAGATACTCTCTAACACAGTTGAGCTGTATCTCCCACACACAATGAAGATCTACCCTATGGTCAACATTTCATAAGTCAAACTCTACAAAGAATGGTTACCAGGACAGATAGTGTTCAAACCAGGACCAGTCACCATCTTGGAGAGGGAGGACCTATATAAAGTGGACTACATTGTGGATTCACAATACAAAGGATGACACATCGAATACTTACTCCACTGGGTGGGCTATGATGAAACAGAGCATACATGGGAATCTGCGGTAACCTCTCAGGGGCCAAAGAGGTCATCAACAAATTCCATCAATCCCATCCCTCTGCATCCTGTCATCTCAACATGATATACAACAAGTTTATTAAATTATTCACCAACAACCACTTCCCCAATATCCCTATATTGGGAACTTGCATTGCAGTGGTCTTTAATCACCTGGAAGTTGATCTTTAGAGAGAGGGTGATGAAATAGCTCAATTCCTAACATACATGTTTGTCACCTTGATTAGCAACACCTATGGTTCAACTCCTAGAACATCCTATACAAGATCTTATTGGGTCATGTGACCTAATCTAATCTCCACCCAATCACAAACAGTCTTTTCATCTCACAACAAGACAATGGACTTGTTATTTTCTTTCAGACTTCAACCCTGAATCCTGGTTCTAGGGTTATACCCTTTTAGTATGTATAGCCTTCTTTTAATTTCCATGTTGTGCTACACTTCTTATTTTGAAATCATGGAGTCAATATGACTCATCCCCTTGGTGCATAGCCCCATTTCATATTTATGGCTATACATGCAGCAGTTATTTGATATTGGGCATAGGGTTGACCTTTTTATGGTTAAACCCTTCATACACAGAGTCATAATGACTCATATTGAGTCATACACAGCCTTGCATGCATAGACCAATGTAAATATATACAAACAATCATGTATCACTATATAAACCCCTAATCCAATGGCCAAAAAATCCTAGAAAAGTTCTCTTGGTGTTTCCCCTGTGAATCAGGCCTTGAGTTCCACTCAAACCAAGTTACCCTTCCACTTCACTTCTTTCCCTAGTGGAATAAACCTGTATATGTCTCCCTTGGGAGTATAAGCAATAGGGTTGTTTCATCTATTTTGGCATATCTGGATTCTGGCCTGGCCCTCTTAGCAGTTTACCCCACTTTCCTGCAGATCAAACACCTACATCCCATTATCAACCATCATACCTCTGATGCCCTCTCTGCCTTTGAGCAGATGACCCTTCAGAACATCTGACTCCAGCTGCAGAGTCACCTTACCACTATCTCTCATGAACTCTTCTTTGGGGAATTTCTTGTTGTTGTTAATTGTTACATCTGTGATCTTGTCTACAAAAACTGGCAGTCCTCACCTGCAGTCATCCTTGCTTGTCTCTGGATCCCATTGGCATTCTTGGCCCCTCTCAATGCTAAGAAAACCCTTAGCCTTGAATGTACTGAAGCCTGGTGGACAGGACACAATGGTAGCCACCCTCTTCTATCATCTCATTCCCACTACTATGTAACATGCTTCCAATGTTGGTACCTCAGCCACATATGGATCAACTGCCCATTTTATCAATGCCCTCTCTACTTCACATGGGTTCTGGGACACCCAGATCCACTGTCTATCACACCGCTATGCTCTACTACTGTTGTGGACTGCAACCTGCTCAACAAGAAAGACAGAGACAAGGAAACAGCAGCGGACAACATTGATGTCAATGAGTATGATGAGTATGAGATAGAAGATCAGGATGGTGACAGAGACAAGTTAGTACATGCAAAGAGCCCCTTTGAACAGAGAGCTGGGTTGGCAGAAGAGAGAAGAGTGGTATCACTCGGTTACAGGCACTGTGGAGCAGTGGGTGGAACAGAAGTGAATAGGACTAAGGTAGTGACAAGGTAGAGACAGGTTTATATAGTACAGAGAGCCACCTTAGGGCAGGCCAGCTGAGTCCTAAATAGTTTAGGGCAAGGATAGAACATGGAACATCATGGAATATTCAGGAAGGAAAGAAGTAAGCAGAGATGAATGTGAGAAGAAGATAAGGACCATGAGGCATGATATCATAGATGATGTCATGGGTCTAGCATCTTGGTCAGGTGCCAGTTTCCACAGTCATGTGTACTGGTCATGTGACTTTGGGAAAGAGAAAATGACTAAGGTAAATGGTGCTCAGTGATGTGTAGCATATGAGTGAAGTAAGAGAAAATAAAAGAGGCATATGGGGCCCAAACTATAACACTACCCCCCATTCACCAGACTCAAGGTCCAATTGAGAGTCTGCGAATTCAGTGTAGGAGGGACTGAATAGGGAAAAGAGAGAGCAGAATTGTGTATCAGAGATGCCCTGAATGAGGCAAGGAGTGGTGGGGTGTGAGGAATGGAAGTTGTTGATTGTGTCCTGCACATGCTTTAAATTACTGGTGGGTTCCCAGGTGCGATCCACCTTGTCCCATCCTTTCCAATGGATAAGGTACTATAACTTTCTATGATAAAGCCAGCTGGCAGCAATATAGTCTACTTCGTATTCTTCATGCTGATCTTTGGTGATGATTACAGCATCAGGTTTAAATATGGGTTGTCTGGCCAGTGGGACTTTATAGGGTTTTACACAGAATATGTTTACTGTGGGATGGATGGAGATGTGTGAGGGAAGGTAAAGGGTGATGGCATTAGGAAGTATGGCAGTGATACAGAATGGCCCGATATATTTTTGGGTTCATTTATGAGCAGAGTATGAAAGAGAGAGGTGGTTGGTGGAGAACCAGACTAGATCTCCAATAGAATACACAGGTGTGAGCGAATGTTTAGATTCCTGTGTGTGGGACATCTGATCCTGTGTTTTTGCCAAGGTGGCGGCAATTTTGTCATGGGACTTGCCCACTGTGGTAATGAACAACCCCCCAGGGGTGGTGTTGGATGAGGGTTCAACCCTGAGACATGGAGGATAATTATGAGTTACCTTGAAGGGAGTAGCACCTGTGGCCATTGTGAGTGATGAGTTGTGTATGAATTGCACCATTTTCAGCCACTCACTCCAAGAATCCTGTCTTTTTGCTATGTATGCTCGAAGATATGCCAGTATCTCCTAATTGACACATTCTGTTTGACTGTCCATTTGTGGATGATATGTGGATGATGTTATGTTTGGCCTTGGTAAGGATGAACGTAGACCCGGCAAGAGCAGAGGACTTCTGTTGGTAGACGGTGGATGCAGATTCGAAACATTGTTCAACAAGGGTAGGTCTTCCTACACTTCAAAGGTGAAGGACAAGCAGTCAGACAATGACTGGGACGACAAAGGTTACTCCACTTGAAAGGCAATGGAGCAAGTAGCAAGCTACGACAAGGAAAGAGCAAGCGTCCACTTGGAAGTAGGATGAAGACTTAGAGAGATCTGGAGGGAAAGAGGACAAGGGATGTATTGCCAGAGTAAGACTAGCTGGGGATACATCGGTTGTAATGGTGGGTTTATATAAGTAAGGTGTGGGAATAATGACTAATCGGATAGAATGTGAAAGAAGGAAGAAGAACGATTAGTCATGGGAAAGATGATGTCATATGGACCATCAGAGAACTTTGAAGAACGATGAGAGGTAAGCAGAAATGACAAACAATACAACTGTATCAGAAAGCATGTAATCAAGATGACAAGTGAGAGATAGGCATAGATACTTAGCTAATCTAGGTTGCTAAGTGAAGAGTTTAGCAAGAGAATGCAGTATATGTTGCAGTGGGGTTGGTCCCTATCTGAAGAGGTCAAGAGCAAAGAGAAAAGTGTACATGGTAAAGTGAATTGTAACAGTTGACAACTTCTGTTGAATCCCCAGTGCTTTGCAAAGCTCCTTGATGAACTCTGATACAAATTGCAGTCCTTTGTCCGATATGATGGAGTTAGGAAGTCCATGGGTGCACCAAACATGGTCTTGGAATAATTTAGCTAAGTCTGAAGAGAAGTTGTTTTAAGACAAGGAAAGAGAATGATTTCTTTTGAGAAATGATCAACAATGATGTGAATGGTGTCATACCCATTGGAGGTTGGGAATCCAGTAACAAAATCTATAGATATGTCTATCCATGGATGTGAAGGAATAGGAAGGGGAAGGTGTTTTCCTGCTGGTGGCTTTGACAATCCCTTCATGAGGGAGCACACCTGGCAGTGTTCTACATACAGTGAGGAATAAAACTGTTTCAATGTTTGATACTTTTGTAGTGTGCATGGTATAGTGTCTGAGGGTGTGGGAAGTTCACTTAGTGTTAGTGAGAGCATGGGAACCACTAGCTCTTGGCTACAAAATGTGTCCCTATGTCATGTGACCAGGATCAGGGTGTGCCTAGATATAGCCACTTTAATCTAATGATACCATTGTAACAGTTTTGCACCTTTTGTTAAGTATAAGGGTATTTGACAGTTTAGTACTTGGTATAACCTCCTTTGGCTTTAAGCACTGCCTCAATCCTCCTAGGCATGCTTTCAATTAATCCCTGACACACCTCAGCTGATATCTCCTCCCATTTCTCTTGAATTCTATCCCATAACTCATGGATTCCATTAGGAGGGGGAGTTTGCTCTGCAAGTCTTTTTTTGAGATAACCCCAGAGATGTTCAATGGGGTTTAGGTCAGGAGACTGTGCAGGCCAGACCATGGTATGAAATTCCTGCTCCTCTAGCCACTCCTTGACCTTTTTGCAGGTATGTTTGGGATCATTATCCTGCTAAAAGATGATTTCAGGAGGATTAAGACCATAATGCTCTAGGGTATTGAGCAGGTCATCCTTCAAAATTTGAAGGTAGAGATTACCATCTATCCTGCCATCAATCTTGGCAGCAAAGCCAACCCCCTCCCAGGTCATACAGCCCCATACCATCACAGAACCTCCTCCAAATTTAAGGGTTCCTTGTACCAACCTGTCACTAAGCCCCTCTCCTGCCTTTTTCCACACCCATTTGCACCTATCTGACCCTAGGCGATTAATTTTGGTCTTATCTGACCATATCACCTTCTTCCAGTCCTCCAGGGTCCAATCCTTGTGAGCATAAGCAAAGTCCAAACGTGCCTTGCAATATTTAGTAGAAAGAATAGGGTGTTTGGACTTGACTATAGCTTTCATCCTAGTCTTTTTCAGGTGATGATGAGTAGTGCTTGGATGGAGAGGTTGATCAATGATTTCTGAGAGTGTTTTGGTTATTTGAACTGCATTTTCTGCCTTCTGAGATGAAATCAAATGAACAGCATAGCAAATATTGGCAGGAGAAAGTTTAGATGGACAGCCTCTAGTGGATTTCTGAAGGTTAGAACACCCCTTAGAACAAAGTCTTGAAATGGTAGCAATGCTGGTGCCAGTAGTAGAGGCAATAGAGTGAATAGAATGTCCTGCATCAAGCTGAGAAAGAGTAGTGTTTTGTTGAGTAATGGAGAGGGATCTCATGATGGTAGTGGTTGGAAACAAAGAGCTATGGGAATTAATTCAAACTCAGACATGATATTTATATGTGTATATTTATTTGTATGACAAACAAACACCAACAATCCTATGATTGAGCTGAAATTCTATTTTCATTTCAAAAGGTGCAAAACTGTTACAATGGTATCATTAGATTAAAATGGCTATATCTAGGCACACCCTGATCCTGGTCACATGACATAGGGACACATTTTGTAGCCAAGAGCTAGTGGTTCCCATGCTCTCACTAACACTAAGTGAACTTCCCACACCCTCAGATACTACACCATGCATACTACAAAAGTATCAAACATTGAAACAGTTTTGCACCTCACTGTATAAGGCAATGTCTTTAGCAGTGCCTGGCCACCAATAAAACTTTTTAATAGCATTAATTGTGTGGTTGTGGCCTGGATGGCCTGTGACTGGGGAATCATGAAAAAGGGAAATAAGTTCAGTGCATAATGAAGGGGGCATGAAAACAATGCCATTCAAATTTCTGAAAAGTTTTTCTGACATGTAGTATTCATATTCATTGATTGTGTCTATGTTCATCTGTTCAGATTCATGAGATAATTTAGTTTTGAAATTGGTAGAAAGAGAAGTGGAACTATTGGCTTGTACTTCTGTGGAGCCAAAGCATTTATCAATTCATTGTGACTCTTCTAGAGTCTTTGTTTTGTTAAGTGTTGGGTTTTCTATTTTTTCAATAATTAGTTGTGGAATTCTATCACCTTTGGATATATAAAAGTCAGTGTTTGTGTGATTAAATAGGATTACCCCAATTTCTTCCCTATAATTGGCATCAATGACTCTGGCCATGATGTCAATTTTATGCTTGAAAGCAAGATCTGAGTGTGGGGCAATCCTTCTGTAGGTTCCAAGTAGAAGTTGAATCTTGACATGGGTGGGAATAAGGAGTTGATTATGGGCAGGAATGTTAAGATCGGAGGTGGAATACAGGTCAAAACCTGCTGTGGCTAAAGATCCTTTGGTAGGAAGCTGAGCATCAGGTGACATGAGAGTAACAGGGATAGATAGATTAGTGGAATGGAGAATAGTGGATGGAAAGATAGTGATATTTTCATTTAAATGATCAACAGCATCACCATGATCTGATCTTCATGATAAGGCATTGGCACATCCATTTGTGTTACCTGGCTTATAGATGAGGGTATAATTGAATTCCTGTAGAAGCTCATGCCAGTGAGCTTGTCATTCAGAGAGTGTTTGGGGTTTTTTCCAGTATTCAAGATTTTTATGATCTGTCCAGATCTCGAAATCAGTTTTTCCAATAAGATAATGGTGTCATTCTTCTAGTGTGCAAATAATAGCTAGGAGTTCTTTATCATAAACCAGGTAATTTTGTTCCACAGAAGAAAAAGAATGAGAAAGAAAGGCACAAGGGTGCCATAAGTTATCCTCCCCTTGAACAGATAATACCACTCCTGTGGTGATATTGCTGGGATCTGTTTCCAAATGCATGGGACGTGCTGAGTCCAGATAGGCAAGTAAAGGTGCTTTGGTAAAGCATTTCTTGAGCATGTCAAACACCGTTTGTTGTGCCTTTCCCCATGTATAGGGCACACCTTTCTTGGTTAGGTCATTGAGAGGATGTGTGATTTGTCCAAAGCCATTAATAAATTGTCAGTAATAATTACAAAGTCTGAGGAATGATTGCAATTGTTTTAATTTAGTAGGAGCCAGCCACTCAAGAATAGTGTCAACTTTCTTGGTTTGCATGGAGATGCCATCTTTCAAGATGTGCATTCCTAGGAAGTCTACATCATCAGTATTAAATATGCATTTTTCAGGTTTGGCATATAAGTCATTCTCACACAAGCACTGGAGAACTTCCTTTACTACTTCCAAGTGTTCTTTATCAGTCTTTTTGTGAGTGAAGATACACATATCGTCAAGACATATGATGATGACAGCATACATGTCATTGAAAATGTTGTTCATCATCTGTTGGAACATAGGAGGTGAGTTGGTCATGCCAAAATACATAATAACCAGTTCATAAGCACCTAGCAGAGTTATGAATGTAGCTTTCCACTTGTTGCCTTTTTTGATGTGGACATTGTTATATCCCCATCTCAGGTCAAGACATGTGAATTTATCTGCGCCTTTAAGGCAGTCCACCAGAGAGGAAATGAGTGGAAGAGGGTATGAGTTTTTTACTGTTCCCTCGTTTAAATACCTATAGTCTATAACCAGGTGCTTTTCACCAGTTTTCTTTGGAATAAAGAATACAGGACTGTTTGTGATGATTTTGAAGGGCAGATGTACCCCTTTTCTTGTTTGGTTTTGATGAAGTCCTGGACTTCTTCTATTTCTGCATCAGTGAGTGGGATGACCCAACCTTTCTTTGGAATGAAATCAGGTTTGAGGTTGATAGCATGGTCCCAGGGTTTGCAGACCAGCATCCATATGGATTCCTCCTTGCTAAATACATCCAAGAATTCATGATACTGTTTGGGTACCTTTTCTGCAAGACCTTCTTCAATGGATCTAATTGGGATCCAACATTTGGTCTGCCTTGCAGTTCTTGGTGCATCTATTAAATGTTACGGTTTTTGCCACCCAGTCTATAAGTGGATTATGGTGGTAAAACCAGCCATATCCGAGTATGACTTCATGTGATCCTAAGGTTGCAACTAGCACATCCACTCCTTCAGAGTGTCTGTTATAAGAAAGAACAATAGATACATACTCAGTGATCCAACCATGTTTGGATGTGGATCCATCTGCATTGGTGATGCTCATTGGGTTGGATAAGGGATAATGTTGTAATGCCCATTTCTGTTAACCAATGTTTGTTGACAAATGTCTGGACTGCACCAGAGTTTAGGAGTGAAGTGGTTGTTCGGAAGGTCTATTCACCTTCTTTGGTCTGAAAATAAACATCAGTAGGAATATCAAACTTGCCTCCTTGAGAGGTGTCTGGTTTTTGGTGAGAAAAGGAAGCAGGAGGATTTATAAGATGAAATTCAAGAAGATTGTTCATTTAGCAGGGAATTAAGCACACTTATTTTATCCGGTGCTGCACTTGATAGAGACACCCTTTTGGATGTGAGTCCATATGTAAAATTGTTCAGTGAGGTAACATCATCTTCCTCACTGTCTATCTCCCCTTTGATAGCTAAACAAGAAAAATGATTCTGTGAAGACAGGGAAAAAGGAATTGAAGAAAGAAAACTATTATCCTTTGCCAAGTAGGTATCTCCCAGATCTACTCAGCTCAGCCTTTTCCCTTAAGTCCTTTGGCAGCCAGCTGCTGTGCTTTGGTCTCAAATAGATCCTAATAGTAGGCTTTTGCCTCTTCAGTCATCCAGGGGGCTACCCCAGAGCTGGAACCTTGTTCCACTATTGTAGTCATAGGAGCTAATGGAATCTCCCAGGCTTGTCATGGCTGTGGATAAGAAGTTCTTCCCATCATAGGGTCAAAGACAGGTCATGTGCCTGCTTTTCAAGGTTCTTTGCAGTTCCTTGAAATATGTTCCCACTTCCCACAGTTGTAGCAGTTGCAGTTGTCGACTCATGGTGGGTTTGGTTGGACAGTCTGCATGTCCATGAGCACACCCAAATCGGGTTGGGTGCCAACTGAAGTGAAGACAGAGTGATCATTGCAGAGACCTTGGGGAATGGCAGCCTTGGATTATTTGAGCCACATGCGGTTGAATGTTTTTCCTATAATAACTACATGTTTTTTCCATTCTGTTAGGGTTTCTGTGATGGTGGGTTCATGGAGCGACAACTGAAAGTTGATGTTGTAGTTGATGTTCTCCTTGTAGACATGTAGGGTGTAGTCATCTTCTACCCCTGCATCCAATTGGAGAATGTCAAATTGTTGGGTGAACACCTCAATAGGAAGGGTTTCTTGTTTGAGGAGTGCCAGTTTCCTGTAGGCTTCCTCTTTGAGAACATCAATTCTAAAATGGTCCTCAATACCCTTCTTAACTGTTGCTCACACCAGCCAGACTTTTACTTTGGTGGTATAGTTGGTTGCTTGTTCCTCCAAGTCATTATAGTAGGTCAGTTGGACCCAAGTGTAGTCTTCAGCCTTGCCAGTGAGATGGAGGAGAACAGTGGCAGTTTTCTGTTTGTTGGATAGCCCTTGTTGGCATTCTATCCAAGTAATAATTCATTGCCACCAGTTACAGAAAGTGGTGTGGTTGCTGTCCCAGTTGCCTGGTTCGGTGAAGGCTTTGTAAGTGGAGGTGGCAGGAGTGGCTTGTTGTGTCATCAAGGCGATCAGGCTGTTGATGGCATTGAGGACATCTTAAATGTTGGGTGTTACGATTTGCTTCCATAAGCATACTTTTTCCTTTGTTCTTAACTCCTTCAGATGGAGAGTGACCCCACTGCAACATGTACAGCATCTTCCCTGCTGAACACTTCACTTAGCGCATTAGAATGGCTAAGTACCATGCTTATCTTCTTTCTCGTCATCTTGATTACTTACCTTCTGATACGACCGTATTGTTAGTCATTCTCGCTTACCTTTCTTTGTTCCACAGTATTCTATGATGTTCCATATGACATCATCAGTTCCATGACTAATCATTCTTCTTCCTTCCTTCATGTTTCATCCAATTAGTCATTCTTCTCATGTTCAACTTATATAAACCCTTCGTTACAACTGATGTATCCTCAGCTAGTCTTACCTGGCAATACATCCCGTGTATCTTCTCCTCTCAAATCTCTCTAAGTCCTTGTCCTACTTTTGAGTGGACACTTGCTCTTACCTCATCATAGCCTTTGCTACTTGTTCCACCACCTTCCAAGCAGAGTATCCTTTGTCATCTCAGTCATCATTCGTCCACTAGTCCTTCACCTTTGAAGCTTAGAAAGACCTTTCTTCATCAAGTGACACCTCAAACCTGCATCCACTGTCTACCAATGGAAGTCCTCAGTCCTTGCCAGGTCTACATTTGACCTCCTCAATGCCAAATGTAACATTGGGCATTCTTACTATTCACTATCTTTCAAGTGAACTCTAGGGATGTTTTCAAAGATATCAGGGGTTTGGGTAGAGAGTGGTTCGGGGGCAGAGAACAGAGTGATTGGGGGTGCTGAGGTCCCAGAGTGGGTGGAAGTCCAAGCATAGGTAACATGCATCTTGCTAATAGATGTGGTGGGTGCAGATTTTCTTTCATCTCAAATAGAGACTGTTGGTGCCCTCAGGCTTGGGGGTGGCATCATTGGGATTGATGGATGCTGTGTGCAGGCAGACATTAAAACAGTAAAATGCTAGGGCTGCTGCCTGTCTCTGGACTTCTATACGTTCAAGCCACCTGAGATGACTCATGCAAAATAGGAAAGGTGAAACCATACTATGGCTGAGTAGGTTGAACGAGGAGCACAGTGATGAGGATGTGATGGTTGGCAATATTGGTGACAATGTCGAGGATGAGGATCAAGTGGGCAATTGGTAGATAGATAGTGGTGAGCTGGAGCATAGACGAGCCCCTTGTCAGAGGGTGAGGCTGGTGAAGGTGAAGGGAGTGGTACTCAGAAGCAAAGGGCCCCTATGAGAGGAGAGAATGCAAATGAATAGGACTAAGGTACAAGGAAATTACAGGAAGGGTTTATATAGTAAGAGTGAGTACCTTAGGGCAGGGTTCTGAGTTCTAAATAGTTTAGGGCAAGCGTGAGAGAAGGAATGTTCTGGAACATTGAAGAAAAAACAGTAATAACCGTGAGAGAAAGATAAGGACCACAAGGTATGATATCACCAGTGATGTCATAGGTCTAGCCTCAGGTCAGGTGCCAGTTCCCATGGTCACGTGCACTGGTCATGTGACTTTGGAAAGAAAGAAATACTAAGGTAAAATGGTGCTTAGTGATGTGTAGCATATGAGCGAAAGTGAAGAAAAATAAATAGAGAGCATATAAGGATCTGAACTACAATAAAAGGGGAACATAGTGGGGTTCAGCTTTTGACAGCCCTATTCAAGTGTTGCGGACTGTAACCTGCTCAACGAGAAAGACAAAGACAAGGAAATGGCGGTGGACAAGGTTAACATTGATGAGTATGACAAGTACAAGATGGAAGATCAGGATGGCGACAGAGACAAGCTGGTACATGCAAAGAGCCCCTTTGAACAGAGGGCTGGGCTAGCAGAAGAGAGGAGAGTGGTATCACTCAGTTGCAGGCACTGTAGAGCAGTGGGTAGAACAGAAGTGAATAGGAGTGACAAGGTAGAGACAGATTTATATAGTACAGAGAGCTACCTTAGGGCAGGCCAGCTGAGTCCTAAATAGTTTAGGGCAAGGATAGAACATGGAACATCATGGAATATTCAGGAAGGAAAGAAGTAAGCAGAGATGAATGTGAGAAGAAGATAAGGACCATGAGGCATGACATCATAGATGATGTTATGGGTCTAGCCTCTTGGTCAGGTGCCAGTTCCCACAGTCACATGTACTGGTCACATGACTTTGGGAAAGAGAAAATGACTAAGATAAATGGTGCTCAGTGATGTGTAGCATATGAGTGAAGTAAGAGAAAATAAAAGGGGTGTACAGGACCTAAACTATAACAACTACCAAGGACATCCTTCTCCTCCTCCATGCAGCACTCCCTGCCATCCCACTCCTCCTGGTCCTCCTAGTCTTCCCACTCTAGTCACTTCAATTGATCGGGTCCCAATTCCTCTTGTCATGTCTAGACTCACTGGATCATCTCCCCCATTCTGCTGCTGCTTCATAGTCTGTCACCCTATGATTACAATAACCCTAGTTATGATAGCACCACATAGGCCAACATTACTGGCTCTCTGGCTTTGCCACTCTAAACTTCTAGACAGCTCCCCTTTCCATCCTATGTTGTCTTTCACTGGGACTTTTTAGATTCCTCTGGCGTTGTTGGTTCCTCATCACAGATTTGGATATACTCAAGGGGTAATGTTATGATTTCCTTTCTTTGTCCTTGATTTCCCTGCTTTGACTTGCTCAGTTGTAGGCCTTACCCTACTTCTTTATGGTCATTCCCATAGGAGTGCATCTTTCTCATTTGTACATAATCACACTGTCATCTTTGCTTGGTCATTGGCCTGCTTACTCATTCATACTTACAGCACATTCATCATCATTGACTGATTACTCACTATTGCTTACTTGTTTGTTTCACATGTTAAGCCTCTCTGTCAATGGTACTTCTCACTTGATATAACTCATTTTACATTCACACTCAGCTGACTGGCCCTTAACTAGTCCACTGTAGTATATAAGGAGCCTCACTCTCTTCCATGTACCTTAGCTTTGTTCTCCCTTCTATCTGTTTACAATCCATCTGTTTGTGGTCTCACTTCACATGATTCCCACACCAGTCTTTGTCCTCTCTTGAGTGGATGCTCTCAACCTTCTTGTCCTCACTATCCACCCCCAACCTTTGTCAACTGGACCTCTGCTCATGGGCAATGCTGGCACAAGTATTCTTGTTCCTAGTCACACTTGATTAAACTACATAGTGCTCCTAAAGGGCTATATTAGTCCCACCAGGGACAAAATGTAATAAGAGCTAAAGCAAAGCACATAATGAACCACAAAAACTACCCTGCCACATTTCAAAAATTGGTGTATCTGAGATGGCTCTCTTCAGATGAAGATGAAGAGATGGGATCCACATTCATAATATAGTACCTACATTGTATTTTCTGCTCTATCACTTTTCAACAACAACTTTCTGAATGATAGGGTTGGTCAGGTCTGTTGTAAATTGGAATTTCTGTCATATTTCAACTCAGATAACTTATATAATCAGCCACTACATTTTGTATGAAGTTTTACTTTACATATCTCAGTCCAGTATATTTAATACTTGGTACTAAGGTGAGCTCCACATTTACTATAGTTTCACTATAGATTACTGATATATATTAGTCTACTCAGGTTAGTTAGTATTAAGTCCAGTATTCTAATACTTGGTACTGAGTCTACTCACCACTTTCCACAAGGTCAACATATATTTGGGTAAGTTTCTTATCCTTGATGAAGGTAAGAGCTAAGTCAGAATGAATATACATATCAATACTTTCATCCTTCATAAGGTTTTCTATGGCTTGTGATTGAAGAGATTTAAGGAGTGCAACAGATGAGATGTTAGGTAGTGTGAAAAGGGCATTGCTTAGAATGGTGTGAGGAAATATATTTGAGGTTTGAAGAGTCAAGTGGACTAGGGGTGTAAATGCATTCCTAATACCAGACAGTGAATGTGCAGTGCAATCGATTATGCCAGCCATACCTGTTAGTGCCACAGCCCTAGTAGCTAAGTTTACTTGTGGATTTATGGACTGGAAAACTAGGTCTGATGAATGGACTGAAGATCACACACCATGTGAGATTAACTCTGTTAGAACTAAAAGAGGGGCAAGACTGCTGCTTTGGGAGGGGTGGTGGCCAGGTGGGGTAGCTGAAAATAGCAGGTGCTGTTTATTACTTGCTTATAGATGCTCAGAGTACACCTAAGCTCACAGATGGCTCAATGACCCATTAGCATTGTGCTAATGTGAAAGACAGAAGTACTAGGATAGCCTAATGATAGGAGTGATGGAATGTCTTACCCAGGCTTGCACAGCAGATTGAGGTTAGAGTCAGTATCATTCTGGAAAGTCTGGAATGCTAGTATAATTTGATGCAAAAAAAAAATTATAACCTTTCAGATCAGAAGCTTCATTGTCATCACCATCCTCATCATTATCATTATCATTGTTATTATCAGTTTGTTTGAAGGCACTACTGCACAAACAAACCATCTTGTCATCAAAGTGCCAGCCATTATTCCAAAACTTGGAAATCTCTCACCTTTGGGATAATGATTGAGTTTATTGGTTATAATATGATATGATATGAATTATATAGCTACCCTGTTGTCACCAATACTCTGCAAATAATTTTCCCATTTATCAGTCATAGTAGGTAGGATATTAATATCACTGGCATGGTGAAAATGATAGCAGAAATGTGCTTCATAGTGTTGAATATACTAGAATACACTTTTTAGCTGTGAAGTTGAAAAAATAAATTCTGCTATGGTGAAGATGACATTAAGGTGACATACTCCTTTCCATTTTAATGCCACTGAGTTCTGGTCCTTATCAGGGCCAAGCAAGCTCATAGCCTTGGGATAGACTTCTTGTGAAAAGGTGAGTGCAACTGTTATTTGTGATCTATGGAGAATAAGAGTGTTGAGCATAGTAGAGGTTTCTTACACACCCCAGTGTATATGGGATTGTTTTTTGTGCAGATATTGTGCACTGGCTGACATTAGTAACTGTGTTTTGATAATAGAGAACAAGATGTCTGAGCCTGCCAAGACCAGCTAGAATGAGGAGGATTATGTAGATAGTGTTAAGGACTAGTTCCTCCACTCAAACTCTGCTCTGTTAGAATTAGCTTAGAGCACAGGTCTGACATACTATGGTTGGAGTTCACACTGGTAAGGCTTCAGCTTTAGTGATATGAGTATGTACTGTGCCTTTATACACACCCACCCTTGTATTTCAGAGGTCACAGGATTAGAGATGATGGGTTAGAGATGAGGTGGAGGGGTAGAGATAGAGAGAAGAGAGAAGAGAGAGAGAGAGAGAGAGAGAGCAAGAGATAAGAGGGACAAAGCAAGAGAGAAACAGAGGATGTCTTATTTGATATATGAACTGAGGAATCATGTCCTTATACATAGAGTATACATACTCAAAGAGAAAAAAGATGACTAAGTCAGAATGGGGTAGTCAGAGTTGGAGGTAACAATCTATCAAAGGAGATAGAGTCAACTGAGATTGATAAGAGAAAACACATACAAAGGAACAAAGATGAAACAGGAACTATCAATCAGAAATGAAGTATATATGTATGTATAAGTAATTTCAAACAGTGAACATCAAGTTGCCAAGTGAGTCATAGAATTGTGTGTAAACTGGGCAATGGCTAGCCAATCAGCCCATTCATCTTGTTTTTTTGCAATAAAGAGCCAGAGATACTGTCCAAGATCTTGGTTCACTCTTTCTGTTTGTCTGTCTGTTTATGGATGAAAAGTGGTGGAAAGCTTGGGCTTGATGCCAAGCCATTGGCATAAATTTTGCATAACTTGGGACACAAATTGAGGTCCCCAATTGGACACAATACTCTGTGGGAGTCCATGGTTGACCTATACATTATTGAGATATAATTTAGCTGTTTTAAGTGCTGAAATGGCTTTGGTGTAAGGGATGAATTCAACTTCTTTTGAGAAGTGATCAACCACCATGAGAATGGAGTCAAATCCATTGGAGGGGGAAAGGTTGGTAATGAAATTGGTGGAGATATGTATCTACTCATGGCATATCTGGAGCTTTCAAAGGTATGAGTTTCTCAGTCAGTACTGTGTTGGACCCCTTGAACTGCTGACACCTATCATAGTGTGAGACATAATCTATAATTTCTGATGCCATCAAGGGTCAGAAATAGTGTTGGCATATGAGGGCAAGAGTTTGGTCATAACCTAGATGTCCTACAACTGGAAGGTTGTGATGTGCACATATTATGTATTATGTCCATCCACAGACTTCCTACATCAGAAACATATAGTTTTCCCTCTTTTTGGAGGTTGAAGTCAATGCCATACTTGTCATGCAATACTTTGCATTTATCATAAAGAAGCTGCTCAGCAGTATGTGTTGCAGACTGCAACCAATTGAACAAGAAATACGGATATGAGGAGTCGTTGAGAAATGAGGTTGGCATCGACAAGAACGACAAGGATGAGATTGAAGATTGGGACGGCGATGGCGAGGAGACGATATAGCATATAACGGCCCCTTGACAGAGGGCTAGGCTGGCAATGAAGAAAAGAGTAGTATCACTGGGTTGCAGGCACCTGGTGAGGTGGGTGGAACGAAGTGAATAGGACTAAGGTAGGAGGGAATTATAGGGAAGGTATATATACAATGACTGACTACCTTAGGGCAGGCATCTGGGTTCGAATTAGCTTTAGGGTAGGTAAAGATAAGAGAACAAGGAATGTTCTGGAACAAAAGAAGAATGACGGAAATGAACGTGTGAAGAGATAAGGGAACACGAGGTATGATGTCATCAATGACATTATAAGTCTGGCCTCGAGTCACGTGAATGTTCCCATGGTCATGTGCACTTAGTCACGTGACTGAAGAAAGATAAATTGACTAAGGTAAATGGTGCTCAGTGATGCATGCATATGAGTGAAGAGTAAAAGTGAAAAATAGAGCGTACATGTGCCCAAACTATAACACTACCCCCCATTCGTCAGATTCAAGGTCCAACCGTGAGTCTGCGAATTCGGTATAGGAGGGTCCAAAGGGAGAAAACAGGGAAAGGAATTGTGTGTCGGAAATGCCCCAGATAGGGTGAGGAGCGGAGGGATGAGAGCGATGAAAGTTGTTAATAGTGTCCTGCGCATGATGCAAATTACTGGCCGGTTCCCAGGTGTGATCCACCTCGTCCCATCCTTTCCAATGGATGAGGTACTGTAACTTTCTACGAGACAGCCTGCTGGCGGTGATATAGTCTACTTCGTATTCTTCATGATGGTCCTCTGTGACCGTGATAGCATCTGGTTTAAATACAGGCTGGCCAGCCAGCAGGGCTTTGTAGGGTTTTACTTGGGATACATTAACGGTAGAGTGAATGGAGACGGAGGAAGGGAGGTGGAGGGAAACAGTGTTGGGGAGGACAGCAGTGATGCGGTAGGGCCCGATGAATTTTTGTGTTAATTTACGTGCAGGGTATGGAAGTGTGAGGTGATCGGTGGACAACCAGACCAGATCGCCCACGGCATACAATGGAGCTACCAACCGTTTGGTTTCTTGGTTTTGTACCATACAGTCTCTGGATTTAGCGAGTGTGGTGGCAATTTCATCATGTGACTTGGCCATGGAAGAAGCAAATGACCCCCCAGGGGTACTCAAGGAGGAGGATTCAATCCCTCATCAAGGATGATAATTATGTGTGACTTTGAAGGGGGTGGCGCCAGTGGTAGTCAGGGAGGAGTTATGGACGAACTGTGCCATTTTGAGCCAATCACTCCAAGAGTCTTGTCGTTTTGCGACGTATGCTCTGAGGTATGCCAGTACCTCGCGATTAATTCGTTTGGTTTGCCCGTCTGTTTGTGGGTGATACACTGTCAACAGCTTTTGTTGAATCCCCAAGACTTTGCAAAGTTCCTTTGTGAACTCTGACACAAATTGCAGTCCCCTGTCTGAGACGATAGTGTTAGGTAGTCCGTGTGTGCACCAGATGTGATCTCTAAATAAAACTTCCAGATCAGTGGAAGAAGTAGTTTTGGTACATGGAAACAAAATGATTTCTTTTGAAAAATGATCGACTACGACGCCGATGGCATCGTACCCTTTGGAAGTGGGAAAACCAGTGATGAAATTGATAGATATGTTGACCCAAGGGCCAGAAGGGATTGGAAGGGGAATCAATTTTCCTGCCGGTGGCTTTGATGAACCCTTTGTGAGGGAGCACACCTGGCAGTGTTCAACATATAAAGCAATGTCTTTAGCTGCACCTGGCCACCAATAGAATTGTTTAATGGCGCTAATAGTATGGTCTCGGCCTGGGTGGCCCACCGTTGGAGAATCGTGAAAAAGAGAAATAAGTTCATTACGAAGGGAAGGGGGCACGAAAACAATGTCATTCAAAGATCAGAAAAGTTTGTCCTGAGAGTAATACTTGTATTCGTTAATGGCATCAATGCCTAGTATTTCTGATTTGTTCATTAGTTTTGTTTCGAAATTAGAATGAAGGGAAGTGGAAGTCATCACTTTGACTCCGGTAGAGCCAAAGCCTTTTTTGTTTTGTTCTGACCCTTCTAGAGTCTTTTCTTCTGTGAGTGTTGGATTTTCTATTTTTTCAATAATTAGTTGCGCAATACGATCATGTTTGGAAATGTGAAAGGAAGTGTCCGAATGATTAAACAGGATGACCCCAATTTCTCCCCTATAATCGGTGTCAATGACTCTGGCCATGACATCGATTTTATGTTTGAAGGCAAGGCCTGAACGGGGGGCAATCCTGCTGTAGGTATCCAAGGGAAGCTGAATTTTGACATGGGTGGGAATAAGCAGTTGGTCATGGGCGGGAATGTCAAAATCAGCGGTAGAGTACAGGTCAAAACCTGCTGCTGCAGAGAAACCCTTGGTAGGGATGCATGCGTCTGTAGAGGTGAGGGAAACAGGGATAGATAAATTAGAGGAGCGAAGAACTGTTTGCGGGAATACAGTAATATTTTTGTTAAGATTGTTGACCGCATCGCCATGGTCGGGACGTCGAGAACGAGCGTTGGCACATCCATTCATGTTGCCGGGTTTATAGATAAGGGTATAATTGAATTCCTGTAAAAGTTCATGCCAGCAAGCTTGTAGTTCTGACAATGTTTGTGGTTTTTTCCAGTATTCGAGATTTTTATGGTCTGTCCAAATCTCAAAGTCAGTTTTTCCAATAAGATAGTGTCACCACTCCTCGAGAGCGCGTATGATAGCGAGTAACTCCTTGTCGTAGACAGGGTAGTTTCATTTGGCAGAAGAAAAAGAATGAGATAGGAAAGCGCAAGGACACCACAAATTATCCTCCCCTTGAACCAATAGTACTGCCCCAGTGGTGATATCACTGGCATCAGTTTCCAATCACATAGGATGGGAGGAGTTGGGATATGCGAGCAGGGGTGCCATAGTAAATTGTTTTTTGAGCGTATCAAACGTGTTTTGTTGCGCCTCCCCCCAAGTGTATGGAACATCTTTCTTGGTGAGATCATTGAGGGGGTGAGCGATTTGTCTGAATCCCTGGATAAAGCATCGATAATAATTACACAAACTGAGAAATGATTGTAGTTGTTTCAACTTTCTTGGTCTGCATAGATACGCTGTCTTTTGAGATGTGCATTCCTAAGAAGTCGACATCGTCAGCATTAAAAACACATTTTTCTGGTTTGGCATAAAGGTCATTTTCACGCAAGCACTGGAGAACTTCCTTAACAATCTCCAAGTGTTCTTCATCAGTTTTCTTGCATGTGAAGATACACATATTGTTGAGATAGATGATGATGACGGCATACATGTCGTTGAAAATGTCGTTCATCATCTGTTGGAATGTCGGAGGAGAGTTAGTCATGCCAAAATACATTACAATGGGTTCATAGGTGCCCAGGGGAGTAACAAACACCACTTTCCATTCATCCCCTTCTTTTATACGGACATTGTTGTATCCCCATCAGAGGTCAAGACAAGTGAACTTGTTGGTGCCTTTTAATTGATTTATGAGGGAGGAAATGAGTGGTAAGGGGTAAGAGTTTTTTACTGTTCCCTCATTTAAATATCGGTAATCCATGACCAATCTTTTTTCACAGGTCTTTTTCGGAATAAAGAAGACAGGAGCCGTTTGAGGAGATTTGGAGGGGCGAATATAACCTTTTTCCTGTTCGGAGGTTATGAAGTTCTGGACTTCTTCGATTTCGGTATCCGAAAGAGGAATTACTTGCCCCTTTTTTGGAATAAAGTCAGGTTTAAGGTCGATAGTGTGGTCCCAAGGTTTGTGAATTGGCATTCGCTTGGATTCCTCCTTGCTGAAGACGTCAAGGAATTTGTGATATTGTTTTGGAACTTTTTCTGCAAGTCCTTCTTCAATGGTGCATACTGGTACCCATTGCTTTGTTTGGTTGGCTTTGCAATGTTTGGTGCATCTGTTAAAGGTTACAGTCTTGGCTACCCAATCGATGAGTGGATTGTGACAATAAAACCAATCATATCCCAGGATCACTTCATGAGATCCCAGGGTTGCGACTAGCGCATCCACTCCTTCAGTATGTGTTACAGTACTGGCTCGTACATCGCTATCTCTATCAGTTACCGGACTAACATTCCTTTTACCTTAACGTTTACCTTAGTGGATACGGGCA
>QFEQ01000360.1:0-27941 GCA_003316335.1 Hemileccinum impolitum
CTCATATTTGTTAACGGCGTCAACGCCTAGGAGTTCGGATTCGTTCATTAGTTTGGTCTCGAAGTTAGGATAAAGGGAAGTGGAGGTCATGGCCTTGACTCCCGTGGAGCCAAAACCTTTCTCATTTCGTTCTGACTCTTCAAGAGTCGTTCCTTCTGTTAATGTCAGGTTTTCTATTTTTTCAATGATTAGTTGGGCGATACGGTCATGTTTAGAAATATGAAAAGGTATGTCCGCATGATTGAACAGGATTACCCCGATTTCTTGCCTATAATCGGCGTCAATAACTCCGGCCATGACGTTGATTTTATGCTTGAAGGCTAGTCCAGAGCGGGGGGCAATCCTGCCATAGGTACCAAGTGGAAGTTGAATTTTGACATGGGTGGGTATTAAAAGTTGGTCATGGGCGGGGATGTCAAAATCGTTGGTGGAATACAGGTCGAAACCTGCCGCTGCTGAGGAGCCCTTGGTGGGGAGTTGAGCGTCTGGAGAGGTGAGGGATACGGGAATGGACATATTAGAGGAACGTAAAACAGTGAAAGGAAAGACAGTGATATTTTCATTCAGATTATCAACTGCGTCGCCATGATCTGGTCGGCGAGAGAGTGCATCGGCATGTCCATTCGTGTTGCCGGGTTTGTAGATAAGCGTATAATTAAATTCTTGAAGAAGTTTGTGCCAGCGAGCTTGTCGTCCGGACAATGTCTGTGGTTTTTTCCAGTATTCGAGATTTTTATGGTCTGTCCAAATCTCAAAGTCAGTTTTTCTGATTAAATAATGTCACCACTCCTCAAGAGCGCGTATGATGGCTAACAACTCCTTGTCATAGACTGGGTAGTTGTGTTTGGCAGAAGAAAAAGAATGAGAAAGAAAAGCGCAAGGGCGCCATAGATTGTCCTCCCCTTGAACCAATAATACTGTGCCTGTGGCGATGTCACTTGCATCGGTTTCCAGTCGCATTGGTTGGGAAGAGTCGGGATAAGCTAAGAGGGGTGCTTCGATAAATTGTTTTTTGAGCGTGTCAAACGCGATTTGTTGTGCCTCCCCCCAGATGTAAGGAACGTTCTTTTTGGTGAGATCGTTGAGGGGGTGAGTGATTTGTCCGAAGCCCTGTATAAATTGTCAATAATAGTTACATAAGCTGAGGAATGATTGGAGCTGTTTAAGCTTCATAGGTGCGGGCCATTCCAGAATGGCGTCGACTTTTTTGGTCTGCATAGAAACGCCGTCTTTAGAGACGTGCATACCTAAAAAATCGACATCTTCAGCATTAAATATACACTTCTCTGGTTTGGCATAAAGGTCGTTCTTGCGCAAGCGCTGAAGAACTTCCTTGACTATCTCTGTGTGCTCTTCATCGGTTTTCTTTCGTGTGAAAATGCACATATCATCGAGGTAGACGATGACAACAGCATACATGTCGTTGAAAATGTCGTTCATCATCTGTTGGAAAGTTGGAGGAGAGTTAGTCATGCCGAAATACATTACTACCGGTTTGTAGGCGCCTAGTGGGGTAACAAATGCGGCTTTCCATTCATCGCCTTCTTTGATACGTACATTGTTGTATCCCCAGTGGAGGTCAAGACAAGTAAACTTGTCGGCGCCTTTTAATCGATCTACGAGTGAAGAAATGAGTGGTAAGGGATAGGAGTTTTTTATAGTTCCCTCGTTAAGATATCGATAGTCCATGACAAGTCGTTTTTCGCCTGTCTTTTTTGGAATGAAGAAAACCGGAGCTGTTTGAGGTGATTTTGAGGGCGGATATACCCCTTTTCTTGTTCGCTAGTGATGAAGTTCCGGACTTCTTCTATTTCAGTATCAGAGAGTGGAATGACTCGTCCCTTTTTTGGTACAAAGTCGGTTTTTAGGTCGATGGCGTGGTCCCAGGGTTTTCTCGTCGGCATTCTTTTGGATTCTTCTTTGCTGAACACATCCAAAAATTCATGATATTGTTTGGGTACCTTCTCCGCCAATCCTTCTTCAATAGATCGTACTGGCACCCATTGTCTAGTTTGATTCACCTTGCAATGTTTGGTGCACCTATTGAATGTTACGGTTTTAGCTACCCAATCTATAAGAGGATTGTGACGATAAAACCAATCATACCCCAGGATTACTTCATGTGATCCCAGGGTTGCGACTAGTGCATCCACGCCTTCGGTATGTCCGTTATAAGATAAAATGATGGAAACATATTCATGAATCATCCCGTGCTTGGAGGATGACCCATCTGCGTTGGTGACGTTCATTGGGCTTGAAAGGGAATGGGTTGTGATTCTCATTTCTGTTACCCAATGTTTGTCGACGAAAGTTTGAACTGCTCCTGAGTTGAGGAGCGACGATGTGGTTTGGAAGGTTCAGTCTCCCTTTTTGTTCTGAAAGTAGACGTCAGTATCAATGTTGAATTCACCTCCTTGAGAGACATCTGGTTCCTGATGGGAGAATGTCATTTGGGGGGATTTGTAAGAAGAGATGCGAGAAGAGCGTTCATTCAAAAGGGAATTAAGCACACCATTATTCTCCGGTGCCACGCTCAATTGAGACGCCCTTTCAGAGGTGAGTCCATATGTAAAATCATTCAAAGAAGTTGCTCTACTCCCTTCAGCCTTGTAGGCTATATCACAGGAGTTTTGCTCGTCAACTACTTCTTTGTCCATCTCCCCTTCGATAGGTAAAACTGAAAAATGATTCGGAGAAGAAAGTGAAAATGGAATAGACGAAACAAAATTATTGTCCTTAGCTGAATAGGTACCCCCCGGATCTATTCGGCTTGTTCTTTTCCCTTAAGTCCTTCGGCTGCGAGATACCGTGCTCTTGTGGTGAAAAGATTGAAGTAGTAGGCTTGTGCCTCTTCATTTTGCCAGTCGGGTACTGACGAAGCGCAAGAATGGTGTGAGGCGGATGAGGATGGTTCGGCCGCGACTAAGGCAATGGCTGTTGTGGGGGCGAGGGGGATCTCGCGGTTTTGACGAGGTGGATACGAGGTTCTTCCTGTCATGGGATTGAAGGCAGGACATTGTCGGGGTTTTCGCGGTTCCTTGCAGTTGCGGGAAATGTGGCCCTTCTTGCCACAATTGTAACAATCCTGATTGTTGACGCGAGGCGGGTTTTGTACTGCCCATATGTTTTGCATTGGGGCGCCTTGACCCGGCTGCGTTCCGACAGCTGTGAACTGCAGTTCCGACCAATATTGGTTTCTTGGAATGAAGCTTGACTTGCTCCGTTCTAATTTGATACGGTGGAATAACTTCCCGATTTCGATCGCAGTATCCTCCCACGTTTTGAGGTCTTCTGGTTGATGGAGGCACACCTGTAGATATATATTATAATTGATGCTCTCCTTGTAAAGTTGGAGCGCGATTCCAGGCTCCATCTCTGCATCGATTTGCAACAGGTTGAACTGTTGCGTATACACCTCTATAGGGAGGGACCCTTGTCATAGTGCGACCAGCTTTTTATAGGCCTCAACCTTGAGGACGTCGATCTGGAAGTGCTTTTCAATATGTTCTTTAAGCACCTTCCAGGTTGGCCAAAGACCCTTTACGGGATACTGCTCGATGGTGACTCGAGCGAAATCAGCAGCTCTCCCATTCATTCGTAGAAGAACTGCAACCGTCCTTTGGTGGTCGTTAAGGTTCGCTTGGCAATCGACCCATGCACCTATTTTCATCCACCAGATGCGGAACTTGTTACAATCGCTGTCCCAGATGCCGGGATCGGCGAAAGCCTTGTATGTGTTCGAGGAGGAGGATGACATAGATTGGTTGGTGATTAGTGTTTGCATGGCCATGGCCATTAACGTCATTTGTTTTGAGAGATCATCCCAAAGCTGGTTTCCCGACATCCTTACTGTCAGCTATCTTCCAAGCTGACTCTGGGGATTAGAGGTAATGAGCGGGTTTGGTGATCTGCGAATGAGGTCAGAGAACACGGATGTCCTCGGGGTATTCGTCTACTGGACGAATGTACTTCGGGTGTCGAGCTTTCTTAACTCAAGGGATTCGTTTTCTTTGAAGGAACAGTCTGTTGGTTCCTTCCAGTTCGGGAGTATGGTCATTGGGGTCGATCAACGGTACTGGGGACGGTTGTCGTGGAGGTGTCAGGGTATGGTCTCTTACGTTGAGATGGTAGAAGGCGAGGGCGGCGGCTTCTCTGTGAACTTCAATACGTTCGAGCCACTTAGTTCTGGACATATACGAGAAAGAGGGTACACAGCATGGACCAGCTTCTGACAGTCCTATTCAAGTGTTGCGGGCTGCAACAACGACGCGTTCTACCAGGAACACTAATACGAGGAGACGGCGGTAGACGGTGTCGACGTCAACGAGGATGACGAGTACAAGGTCGAAGACGGGGATGGCGACTGAGACGATACGATATAACATGCAAAGGCCCCTTGACAGAGGGCTAAGCTGGCAGAGAGAAGGGTTGGAGTAGTACCACTGAGTTGCAGGCACCAAGTGAGGTGGGTGGAACGAAGTGAATAGGACTAAGGTAGGAGGGAATTACAGGAGAGGTTTATATACGATGACCGACTACCTTAGGGCAGGTGTCTGAGTCCAAATTAGCTTTAGGGTAGGTAAAGATAAAGACAAAGAATGTTCTGGAATGAAAGAAGAAAGATGGAGATGAACATGAGAGAAGATAAGAGAACATGAGGCATGATGTCATTGATGACATCATGCATCTAGCCTCAAATCACGTGAGAATTCCCGCGGTCACGTGCACTGAGTCACGTGACTTTGGAAAGAGAAATTGACTAAGGTAAACAGTGCTCAGTGATGCAAGCATATGAGCGAAAGATAAAAGTAAAAATAGGGCATATGTGTGCCCGAACTATAACAGTCCTTCTCTCTTCTCACAATTATTACCATTTCCTTCCTCAACATTCCA
Organism: Hemileccinum impolitum; assembly: GCA_003316335.1. Taxonomy (NCBI): domain Eukaryota; kingdom Fungi; phylum Basidiomycota; class Agaricomycetes; order Boletales; family Boletaceae; genus Hemileccinum; species Hemileccinum impolitum. The sequence goes on from QFEQ01000360.1 coordinate 4,894, forward strand.
TCACATTCTTTATCTCATGTTTGCCCTAAGCTGTTTCATACTCAGAACCCTGCCCTAAGGTACTCATCCATACTATATAAACCCTCCCTGTAATTCCCTCATACCTTAGTGCTATTCATTTGCATTCCCTCCTTACAAAGGGGCCCTTTGCTCTTGGATACCATTCCTCTCTCTCTCTCACCAGCCTCTCCCTCTGTCAAGAGGCACATTTATGTTTTGTCTTGCAACAATCTATCTTCCCATCACTCACCTCATCATTGTCATTGATGTCCTTGCTGACATTGTCAACCATTGCCTCCTTATCACTGTCTTCCTCATTGAACCAACTGTAGAGCAATACAGTTTCAACTAGGATACATATAAATACAGTAGGATATTGCTCCTGTATTCCTTAGTCTAGTTAACTTGGGATTTCCTCCTAAGAATACGATAGCTTATCCTCTCCTCCTCACATTTGGTTCAAGTGTGACATTATGCCTATGTTCTTCATGAATGATGATCTCTGTGCTTAGGCATAAGTCTTAGGATTATTTCAGCTCCTGTCAAAATGGACAATGTCCCAATAGTATGGATGCCCACTACAACATCAGTAACTTTACACTGTACTAATTGTGCTTAATTTGTCTTATTTAGCTTGTTGATATACATATCATGTGTAATGTTACCATACACTGTTCCATAACATTAAAGATGTTATGCTTTGTCCTTGGTGGGACTAATGTAGACCTTCAGAGTGCTATATAGTTGAATCAAGTGCAACAGGGAACAGAGATACTTGTGTCAGTGTTGCCAATGAGCAGAGGTGTTGCGGGCTGCAACAGCAATGAGTTCGACAAGGAAGACTGAGACGTGGAGACGTTGGGAGACAGTGTCAACATTGACGAGGATGACGATGACGAGGTTGAATATGGGAATGGCGACAGAGATGATTCGGTATAGCATAAAGTGGCCCCTTTGCAGAGGGCTAGGCTGGCAAGGAAAAGAGGAGTGGTACCACTGAGTTGCAGGCACCTTAGTAGGTGGGTGGAACGAAGTGAATAGGACTAAGGTAGGAGGGAATTACAGGGAAGGTATATATACGATGACCGACTACCTTAGGGCAGGCGTCTGAGTTTGAATTAGCTTTAGGGTAGGTAAAGATAAGAGGATGAGGAATGTTCTGGAACAAAAGAAGAATAATGGAAATGAACATGTGAAGAGATAAGGAGACATAGGGTATAATGTCATTAATGACATCATAAGTCTAGCCTCGAGTCATGTGAATGTTCCTGTGGTCATGTGCACCTAGTCATGTGACTTTGGAAAGAGAAATTGACTAAGTAAAATGGTGCTCAGTGATGCAGGCATATGAGCGAAGATAAAAGTGAAAAATGGGTGTACGCATGCCCGAACTATAACAAGAGGTCTGGTTGATAATGGTCAGGGGCAGACAACAAGGACAAGATAGGTCAAGAGTGTCCACTCAGTGGTAGAATGAAGACCAATGTGGGGATCACACAAGGTGAGGCCACAGACCAGATGGGATTGCCAGGAAGAAGAAGGTAAAACAAAACTAAAGTACACAAGTGAGGGTTACACCTCTTATATACTACAGGTGACTGGTTTAGGGTAGGTCAGCTGAGTATGAAATGTGAAATGAGTCATGATGAGCAAGAAGTGCCATTGGATGAAGGAGCTCAGTATATGAAACAAAGGTGTAAGCAATAATGAGTAAGCAATCAGTGATGACAGATACTCAGTAAGCATAATTGACAAAGAGGACAGGCATGATGACTCATGTGTGGGAAAGGTGCACTCCCGTGGGAATGATCATGAAAGAGTAGGGTTGGACCTACAAGTGAGTGGGTCAAGCAAGAAACAACAGGAAATTGTAACAAAAGCTATTGTCTACACTATATTTTAATACAAAAGGAACTTTAGAGCAGGTTTTCAAATGGGCTTTGAGATGTTGTAGTAGTCAGCTAAGCAAAATAAGTGTCAGAAAGACACATAAAGCCAGTTTAAGCCAGTTTAAGCACTATGTGAATTTACTGATGAACCAGGTGAGTATCCCATCAAAAGCCACATGCTTTGATTACCACTCCATTGATTGCCCTCCATAGCAGTGGCAATGATGCAGCCTTGATATGGTGTCTTTTCAGAGGCTCTGTTACAGTGACAGGTTGTTATTTGAGCTTCCTTTTCAAGGTGAATGTAGCCACTTTGGGTGACCATAGAAATGCACCTTGTGTTCAACAAGTGAGCAACAAATTTTGTCTTGCAAGATTACTACTTTGGTTATTTCTTCATACACCAACAGCTCCACTTGCAGGTGTGCACCATTTAATGCATGTGAAGTGCTGTACTTTACCCACCTCAAGGTGTCTCATACTTGATCAGCAAGAAAAAAGGTTTGTCTTTGAAGGCTACTGCTTCTTTTGATTTTATTCTCACTTCCCTTCCACCTTCAGTATGTACCTCTGATGACAATTCCCAGGACAAAAACTGAGCGATGGTTTCCTGGCAGCAGCAGGTGGAGATAATCTCATAAAGTTCAAAGGGATGCTAACTGGTGAGGGACCCTGGTAGGGTTTTGTCATAATTGATTCAGTATGTGCATTGTGTGATGGAACATACCATAGCCCCCCTATTGCATGCAGGATGGGCCTATTATCTCTCAACAAGATGATGGTTTTATCATTGTCTCTGGACAGTAAGAGTGAAACATCTTTCTCAAATGAGGATGCTCTGGCTACATATCCCATTTTCTCTGGGTTATTTAGTGGAAAAGGGGAATAGAGACACCTTTTGACCTTCATCAAACTTGAAGGACTTCACAAAGTGCTTCTACAGAGTGAGCACACACATACATATACATTATTGCACATTCACTGAAGCAATCAATGCTGTGATTGTCCAGCTAGTTCACTGTGGTGGCTATAATCCCATGTTACATTGTGACATCTGAGTGCATTATGATGGCAACCCATGACCCCAATGCAGATACATAGATCAATGCCACAGATGACATGGAGGTTTGATAAAAACAAGATAAAATATAAAATGTGGACAATCTGCATAAATATCTTGTAATTTGAGAGCACTAATGTAAATCATATAGTTCATTGGTTGCTTTCAATTTCTGTTGCTTAGGGATTTATTGCTTAAGGTAATTTCCACATCAATGACAACAGAACTAAGAGATGGTTTACAAAAGATGATATAGTTAATCTAAGGTTATGGTTTGAATTATGTACATAGTACATCAGGAAACCTATGTTTTAGCTAAAGTGTCTAATATGATCTAAAGTGCCTAATTATGATCTAAAGTGTTTAATTTTATTACTAAATGATCTAAAATTAGATACTTTAGATCATTTAGATCATATTAGACACTTTAGCTAAAACATAGGTTTCCTGATGTAGCAATATATCATAAGAAAGACATATATTCTCAACCACCAATGCACATGAGACAGAGCTTATAGCAAGAGTAAGACCAGGATATGAGATATAGGAAAAACATATGTACACAGGAGTTAAGTTAACAAGCTTGAAATGTGTAATAACATGGACAGAAAAAGGATTATAGAATTTTCAGCCAATTATGTTGAAATAGTTGGTTCTTGAAATAGTGGCTCTATGCTGTAATATTATCTATTAGTATATAAGCTGTTATATTACCATATTACTCACACAAATGATAATGGTGGTGTGAGATTACATCCATAATAAGTTTGACTCTTTCCTCCTTGTACTTGATAGCAGAGTATTGGACAAAAAGTCCTTTGAGTTCCTTTGATACTTGAGTAGATGTTCCAAATGCATCATAAATTTGTACTGCTTGGAAGAATGGATCTTTGGTGTTGTTTTGGACAAGAGCAAAGGAGTATTCAAGGAGTAATACAAGATCTATGGAAAAACTTATAAAAATAATCACAATTTCAGACTAAACAACATACCAATCCCTTTTTGAAGGACATCTTGCCATGTTCTGGTTGCCACTTTAGTCTGATTTTCTAGATGGTTAGTTTTATAGATAAATTTCTACAAATATACATGCCTTTGATGCACTTTGGACATTTTTCAAGGAAATCTAAAAGATGATGTGTATTTTAACAATTATACTGAAATAATTGCAAAGAAAAGACATACCTGGTGTGATTGATCTTGTGTGATGATCTGAATAACATTACTTAGGGTATAAAAGGCTTGATAGAAGGAAAAAACAATATACAGTCTGTTAAAATTATTAACATCAATATTAGAAATGTTGTAGGAATATATTACCTCCTGAGTGTAAACAAGATATGAGTATAAGTAACATAAAATTAATCGTTAAGGAATTTAACCCACATCCTATACATCATGTAAATATATATCAGAGAAAGAAACCTAAATACTCACCAACTAAAGAAGATTTGATTTACAAAGATGAAATGATAATTGGTTGAGTATGGTGAGTAGATCTATTTGTTTAGCATATATTGGAACACTTACATTCTATTTGGAGATAGAGAAAAGGAATGCATATATTAGTATTCTCTGATTTTAAATGCATATAAAATCCTCACATACTATGAATAAGATTGCAGGAGTGAGTAACTTCATTACATTACATTTATATAAAATCACTTACATCCTGTTAATAATAAAGCCACAAGCAGGTATGGACTTGAGCAATATTCACACCTCTAATCTGTATCAAACCACTTACTCCCTAAAAATGGATGTATAGCAAAGGTAAAGGTATGAGTAGCATTCTTACTGCTATCCAAGATCAAAACCACTTACTTCCTATATATAAAAGAGCAGGAGGAAGCAGTTTCTTAAGTAACATTAATATTATTGGTTTAAGAAATTCACTTACTCCCTATGAATAGAAGTGTAGCAGAGGGAATGATGCTGAGTAGCATTTTTTCTAATCTAGACCTGACCACTTACTCCCTATATGTAAATATAAAAGTAGTGAGAAGTATAATTATGAGAAATGTTTCTTTTCTGATCTATAACAGACCACTTACTGCCTTCAAGTAGGAGAAGTAGAAGGTAGAGCCAATGAGCAGCATTCTTATTTCTTAACTTACAGTAGACCACTTACTGCCTATAAATCAATGGGGAGAATAACAGACAAGTGCATGAGTAGTGTTGTTTTCTAGTTCATATCAACAACTTACTGTCTATAAAATGGGCATAGTAGGGGATATAAATGTAAGCAACATTTTCATCTGTGGTCCAGATCAAACCACTTACATACTATAGATTTAAAAGAGAGTGGAATTGTAAATAGTGATTTTATTTCTGATTCATATTAGATCACTTACTTCCTAGGAACAGAAAGTAACAGGGACGATGCATTGAGTAATTTTGTTATTGTGATCCACATTCAACACCTTACTTCCTATAAATCAGATAGAAGTAAGAATTAATAGTATCTCATTTTTGTTCTTGTATCAGATCACTCACATACTACAAATAGAAAAGCAACAAAAGAAGCAGAATCATGAGTAGCATTCTTATTTCTAATCAATAAAGATCCACTTACTGCCTATGAATAGAAGACAAGTATTTGATGTTATTATGAGTGGTGTTTTTGCATGTGGTATCAACCACTTACTTCCTATAATAGGAGATAGATATCTTATCAGCATTTTTGCTTCTATCCCACATAAGAGCACTTACAAGCTATAAATAAGAAAGTAGTGAAGGGATTATGAGAAAAATTCTCATCTTTTCCCAAATCAACCACTTACTTGCTGTTAATAGGAAAGCAGAGAGTATGAGCAACATGATAATCTATAATTAACATCACATTACTCACTCGCTATGGATAAAAGTGTAGCAAGAAAATGGGCATGAGCAGTCTTCTGGTTTTCAATCCATATCAAACCACTTACTCCCTACAATTTAGATAGCAGAAGGGAATAGATAATTAGTAACATGTTTGTTTTTTATCCACATAAAACCACATACTTTCTATAAATTAAAAGTAGTAGAGAATATAGTTATAAATAACAGAATTGTTCCTGATTAACATTAGACAACTTACTCTCTATGAATAAGAACGAAGCCAGAGGATCATTAATAGTATGCTTGATTTTGTTCATATTAGACCACTTACACTCTATAAATAGGGTAGTAATGGTGATTAGGATCATGAGAGGCATTCTTGTTTATAATCTTGGATGGACTGCTTACTCCCTATAATTAAAGAGGAGGTAAAGCCATAAGAGGCATTTCATATCAATGATCTATTATGATATTGGCAGATTACTTACTTGCTACAAAATAGAGGCATAGCAAAGAATAGAACCATGAGTAACATTCTTATTTATGAAGTCATGATCTGCACCAAACCACTTACTCGCTATAAATGGAAGAGCAGTAAGAAATAAGATTATAAGCAGCTTTCCTATTTCTATAAAATTACTCACTTGCTGTGATTAGAGCATAGTAAGAGGAAGGGTGATGGGCAGCTTTTTGATTTCTAATCCACATTAGACCACTTACATACTAAAAAGGCAAAGGATAGATTCATAAGTGATGTCCTTCTAAACCATAGTTCAACACTTACTGCCTGTATGTAAAAGTGTGGCAAAAGACAAGAGCATAAGCACCATTATCATCTTTGATCTGTGTTACTTACTGCCTATATGTAGATAAGGTAGCAGCAAAAGTTAGAGTCATGAGGGTTATTCTCATCTATAAGCCACATTAGACTACTTACCATCTATAAGTAAAAAGGCAGCAAAAGCAGGAGCCATTAATACTATTGTTGTTTCTGATCCTGTTAGTTCACTTACTCGCTATATATTGGGAAATAACAGGATATTGAAATATTAACAGTATTCTGAATTCTAGACCATATTAGACCACTTACACGCTATATGAGAAGGTGCAGTAGAAGACAGGCTATAAGTGACACTTCTTTTCTAATTCATAATAAAATACTTACTGTCTATGGGTAGGAGAGTAGCAGGGGGATCAATCATGAAGAGCATACTTAAAAATGACCCATATTTGCTACTCACTTGCTATAAATTCACAATAAGAATAAATAGACCATAAGTAACATTCCTATTTCTGATCTAGATGAGAACACTTACTTCCTAGAGATGAAAGAGAAGCAAGGAGTAAAGCCATGAGAGGTATTCTCAACCTTGACCCATGTCAAAATACCTACTCTCTACCAAATAAAATAAAATAAAAGGCAGTCCCATAAGCATCACTATCATTCCTGACTTATTGGACTGCTTACTGCCTATTATGGAAGAGCATCAGGGGATAGGGCCATAAGAAGCACTCTTGTTTTTTATTCATATTAGACCACCCACATCCTATAGATGGATCAGAAACAAGATTGAGCACTGTGAGCAACATCCTTGTTTCTTATCTGTATAAAATTACTTACAAGCTATGAATGGAGGAGTATCAATAGATAGGCCACAATTAGCTCTCTCATTCTTCATCTAGATTAGAATGCTCACATCCTATAAATGGAGGGTCAGCAAAGGTTTCACTATAAACAACATTCTTTTATCCAAATTGGACAACTTACAAGCTAAAATACAAAAGTAGTAAAATAATACCATAATGATCAATATCCTCATTGCTGATTCAAGTAAATTACTTACTTGCTACAAAATAGAAAAAAAAAAAGATAGAAGCATAAGCTGCATCTTCATTTATACCACTATAGACTACTTACTCGCTATAAATGGGGAAGCAAAGCAGAATATAAGCAGAATATAGACCTTTGATCCATATTAGACCACTTACATACTAAGAATGGCAGAGCAGCAAGAAGCAGTACAATAAGCACCATTCTTGTAATTCATATCAGACATCTTACTTGCTATGAATACAAGAAATGGAGTTATTAGCAACACTAATGCACATTAGAAAACTTACTGCCTATGAATGCCACAGTAGCAGGAAGCAGAACTATGAGCTCATTTCTGGTCCATATTAAACCACTCACAAGCTATAAATGGAAGACAAACAGCAAGCAGGGCCATAATTAACTTCCTCATTTCTTATTCACATTAGATCACTCACTCTCTTTAAAATGAAAGAGCAAGAGGGGTTGGGGTCATGAGTGATTTTAGTCCATAACAAACCACTTACTCCCTATGAGTTTGAAAGAAGCAAGGGATAGAGCTATTAGAATTCTTATTTTTATCAACATTAGATCACTTACTGTCTATAATGAGATGACAGCAGGAATGACAATTAGCAGTATTCTGATGTATATCAGAATACTTACTGCCTAATATGACACAGCAGCAGGCATAAGGTTCATTTCTGATCCACATCAGACAACTCACCAACTATAAGTAAAAGAGAAAGAGACAAGGGCCATAAGTATGATTATCATATCTGATCCACATTACACCACATACACCCTATAAGAGAGCAGCAGAAAAGACCATAAGCAGTATTCTCACCTCTAATTTATATAAAATATCACTTACATACTATGAATGGCAAAGAACATGCAAGTATTGGCTTAGCCATTCCTAATCCATATTAGACCACTTACTGCCTATAACAAAGAAAGAAGCCAGCAGAGTCATTAACAACATCCTCATCTCTGATGCACACAAGAGAGCTTACAAGCTAGGAGTGGAAGAGCAGCAGGGAATAAGGCTATCAGCAACAGTTTCATTTTTGATCCACATCAAACTACTCACATACTACAAATTTGACAGAAGTGAAAGTAGATCTATGAGTAGCATTCTTATTTCTGATCAAATTTGAACTACTCACATCCTATGAATGGAAAAACCACAGAAGCAGCACCATAAACAGCATTCTCAATTGTGATTCACAACCACTTACTTGCTATAAGAAAACAGAATAACATAGGATCATAAGTGAAACCACCACTTTTCCACTTTCAATAGACCACTTACAAGCTAAAAATGGATGAGCACAAGATTCAATATAATCAACTTCAGAATACTCACATACTATAAACAGGAGAATAGCATGAGCATTGCTATAAGCAATATTCTCATCCTTAATCCATATGAGATCACTTACAAGCTATGAATAGAGAAGCAACAAGGAGGAATATAAGTGGTATTGTGGTTTCTAATCCCAATTAGACCACTTACTTGCTATAAATAAGAAAGGAGGGTAAGGTATTAAGCATTGTTTTTGTTCAAGATCCACTTACTCCCTAGAAATGTGAGCAAAGCAGATGTTAGAGCCATAAGCAGAATTTTCATCAATATAAGACAACTTACATACTATAAACCAGTGCAAATCAATAAGTGGCATTTATTTTGATCCACACTAGACCACTCACATACTATAAATAAGAGGCCAACAGTAGTAAGCAGCATTCTCATCATTTAACCACACCAGACCACTTACTTGCTATCAAAGGCAAAGGCAAGGCTATTAGCAGCATGTTACTCTCAATCCATTCAGACCACTTACTCCCTATTAATATCAAAGTAACAGGAAGTGGGGCCATGAGCAGCATTTCATTATAGATGATTTGCATCAGAGTACTCACATACTATGAGTAGGGACAAATCAGCACATCATTTCTAACCCATATCTGACCACTTACTCTCTACAAATAGAAGGACAGGTAGCAGGGCCATGATAAAGTCTTGAGCAGCATTCTTGTGCATAGTTTGCTATACACAACTCACATACTATAGATGGCAGAGAAGCAGAGCAGGGTCATGAGCAGAATTCTCATCTCTAATTCATATGAAACCACTTACTCCCTGTGAATGGAGCAGGAGCAAGACCATGAGCAACATCCCAAGTCAGAACCCATGTTGGACCACTTACTTGCTACAATGGGAAATGCAGTGGAAGGCAAGAATGTAAGCCACATTCCAATTTGAACTTATACTAGACCACCCACTTTCTACAAGTGGGAGGGTGGCAGAGAGTAGGGTCATTACAAGCATCCTGATTTTCAATTCACATGTTACATACCTTTTTGTTAAAAGAGAAAAAACATCAACATCAATAAGTAAGCACATTCTCTTAATATTATAATAGTTACCTAATATAAAAAAGGGTTATATATACTGTATAACAGCAAATACAGAAAGACTTGCCTCTGTGTGTGGAAACCAGCTTGCAATTGCTACAACTAGATCATGGTCTTTTTGATGGGTGAACTTCAGCCTGACACTGGGTTCCAAGGCACTTTATAAAACTAATAAGTACACACAACATTTTGCATTTATCTCACTTACTATTTGACCGCATATCCAATACACAGCTGGATGTTCTTCTCTTGTGCTGACACCAGCAACATCTGCAGTGATTCATTACTCAATGCAGCTGCAGTCTCCTCTAGTAAGATGTTGCATCCTTCATCGGACTCATTCATGTCTAGGAAAACAATTAACACAAAATAGAAACAAGAGCATGTAATACCAACTTTGCAGTTTTACATATGCTTGTGGAGGAAATGTCATCTTGCACAAATCACCCCAGATATTTCTCTTTTGGAACATCTTTTGACTGCTCTCCCTCAACACCCTCTGTTGGTCTTCTGGAGACAACAGTATGTGCTCAGGCTGAAATGCCTGTGTCAGGAGTGCATCACATTTGGTGAAGAGCACCACAACAGGCACTAGAATCCAAAGTAATCAGCAAAAGAAACTCTGTCAAAAAGGAATCATTGCCATTTTTAGTGTTACATTCACTGAAGAACCTTTCCTCGGCGACAGTAACAGCACGATGAAATTGATCCATCGGAATACAGTACCTGCATGTATTCAAGTCAGATCCAGCATAATTGTCATGCGAACTCACCATATGGCATGGATCCGTTCCCTGAGAAAAGGCGTATTTGCACGTTCTGTGACAAACAATTTCATCCGCTCAAACTCGTCCTCGTGGCCAGCCTCAAATCCAGGAGAATCATGGAAGACAAATTTCCGATTACTTTTGAAGACCATTTCATTATTGATGTCATGGATTCCACGCTATAAGCAGTATAAACGAGCCGCGACAACATTCAAAGTGGCCATGTTGCTCACCTCCCTCGTCCCCTTGATTACAAGATCAACCTGATCGCACGCCGACAGTGTCAGTATTCCACTAATTCCAGCCAAGAAAACCATACCCTTTGGCCTTGATCGTTGTAGATCTTCGGATATTCCGTCGAGTTACAGATTCTCTGAAGGACAGTTGTCTTTCCGGCATTCGCCCTGCCAATGATAAGAATTCTAAATCTTCGAAATTTCTTCATGAGGTCTGGGTCAACATCTTGCATGACATTGGCGATGTCCGAAACTTTCGTTTGCGCTTAGGCAGGCCTCGCTGTTAGTGTGACCCGAGCAGGACCCAACCAACTCACCGAGCTCGTTTGAATCCCTTCCGAGAGCAAGCGCTCCAGCACCCTGAGCTCCGGTCCGGAGAGTGTTTGAGTCGTTGGAAATCACCCCATGTCGTGTGGTGGGAACGTTGGAGAATTCGTCAGGCGCTGAAGACTGGCCTCTACTGGCAGTGCGTGAGCTTAGCTTTCTGAATAGTTTCTTGAAAGTCTTCATTGTGAGAGTGCGTATGGGATGAAACTGAGAGGTGAATGAAGAGAGTTGCTAATAGCCTGGGAGGTGGTGGAACAGTACGATGGATAGGGCCGTGGGACCGCCAATTGCCGCCGTGGCGTAGCCCTAGTAGGGGATGCCACGGTAGTACCTTATTCCTATGCATCACGCAAGTACTTATATTTCCGCCATAAACTTGGACGATCACCAATATTCCTTCATTGTGAATTGGCCGGGACGCTCGAGCTCTTGTATGGCGAGCCTACTGTAGTCGGTGAGGCGCGAATTAAACAGCTCCTCGGATTGATCGAGTTCGGGGTTGCGTGACCCAATTCGAGCAGATTTGAGGAACAGGGTCACCTTCGGCATCGACCGGGAGGCAGAAAGTGTTGCTCCGCTCCCTTCCACCTATGATTACTTCAAGCGATCTTGTTGGACAGTGCATGCCACGGACCTCCGAGGAATGCGGCGGAACTCGCAGCTCATACCTCAACATCTGTGATACCAGGTTCAATGGCCCTGGAATGGAAGGTTTTGCGACTCAAATGAACCCACCCCACGATGGCTATTTAGGACGAAAATGAGCTGATGCTCCATGGCGCACCCGGAAGGAAGCCAGTGTGATGGCATGCCACAATTCTCATCGTTTGATCCTCATACAGGCCTCATACATCATCCTGCGAATAAAGACATTGCATAACATCTATTCCGATTAGATTTCTCCCTCCATGTGAAAACAAGACTAACGGACGGTGAATGACATGCGGCACATGACGAGTCTACCTCGTGCAGTTTGCAAGATGCAAAAATGACAAAGCCTACGACGTCGAAGGAGAACAACAGAGAGTCCACGAGCGAGAGTAAACCGATGCAGAAAATAGGTTGTCGTGCCGGTCATAACCATCGGCAATCTCAATAAGGTACCCACGAATGCGGCCGACACGGACCACCAAGGCCACAAATGAACCTCATTATGACACCAGAGTTCGAGGAGCTCGCTTGGCCACTGGGTAAACCCGACATGAAGGCAACGGCGGCGGTGGGCTTGGTCGTTCCAGCAATGCCTAGGACAAGTATGTTAATAACGCGATCGGGTGGAAAGCAAAGTGGACCGGCATTACTCAAGGTTGGGCAGGGTGTAGTTTGCCTCCACGTATGGTTGGGACAGGTTTCTGGCTACGCCCATGGGACGACTTGAAGGCGGCCTTCGGCTGGTCGTAAAACTTGACCGCCTCGAGCATGGTAAAGTTGCTTAGTTCATGCGTGAGCATGGTGGTACCAGCCTGGGCAAAGCATCACTAAGGCAGTGGGAAGTGGGGGAAAAAAATGCTAGTACGGTGCTGAAGGTTCTGTTTGAGGCGCGTGCAATGAGAGCTTCGTAAATGGCATTGACGCCGACATCGGTGATGTTGCCCGTTCCAGCACGCTAGTCATTAGAATCGTACTTCCAGATGATGGTGCGGAGGCCGAGTCCATGAGCGATGGCACGGACACGGTCTTCGACATCACCAAACAGAGGCTATCAGAGAGTGTGAGCGAGGAAATGCGTGGTCAGGAATAGGGTACGCACACGCTGGTAAGTACATGTAACACCAAGGACCAATTTGATGGTATTCACCTGCAAGAGGATGAGCGAACTGTCAAACAACAAGGGGACTCAAATACAGCTACAGAGAGATGAACAAGGAGCAAAACGAGGTAGACAAGACATACATACTCTAATAGAACTCGGCAAGGACTTCTTCGTTCGTAAGGGAGGTCACTGCACGGAGGGTGAATAGGGACAAGGAGGATATACTTGCGGACGTAAATTTCATGACCATCTGTGAGGCCACGCTGCGCCTGCAGGGGCCAACTTGAAGTAGCGATTTCACAGCCATATTAGCTCTCTAATTCCTGTAGATAATCGTAGAAGGCATGGCGGGAACAGTTCGGACCGTCACCAAAGTAGTCACCCAAAGTGTCCGGCTAGGCGAATGTGAGGGGAGAAGATGGACATGGAGACAGCGTCTGGTACAGTGGCAAGATATCCATCAGCAGTTTGGATCAGTTGGGGACGTGAAGTTTGACTAGCCGGGCTAGACACCATTTGGGGATATGTTGGGTATCTGAGACTGAATGTTTGCGTTAAGATCATTCGGAATGATTGTGATAGGCATCCGGAGGGAGACAAATCTGCGGGCCGGAGAAAGCATGAGCGACGTATTTCCCAGGTGCATTCCACGTTTGGATACACGATAAGGAAAAGAGACAAACCTGCCATGAGTTGAGCGCTCAAGCGGCCAAGCCTCGGACCGCTCCGTCTGTGCGAACGCGCAAGGTACTAAGGAGAGTTCCCGGCATAGTATTACTCCGCGCTTTCGCCACGTAGGATCATGATACGACTTTAGCTTGCTTATCGACTACTTGCCTTTTTTTCCCACAGCGACTCCGAGTCGGAATGCTTAACCAGGGATCTCATGCACCTTGTGTGTGGTTGCCTTCGTCATCAAACCCAAGCTTGTGGCTGCAAGTACTTGGAAACCATCATCCGCCTTGTCCTCGACAGTTCAAGTTTTCTATCCGCGGGTTTTCGATTTTATTTTCGGATGGTTGGATTCAGAGGCAACCAGATCAAGATCGTGGTCGGTGCATTTGGGACCTTGGAATAGTGGACCGAGTTGGTGTGCTTCACTCACGAGTTCCAAAGTCTGTTCAACGTTCCTAGCTGCCTCCTCTCGTTGATTTTCTTGACCCTGGTTGTGTGCAAACGTTTTATTTGTTTTTTCTTAGGCGCCCACTCCCCAGAGTCCCCACCACCGAGTCAATGCACTGGATGGGCCCGCTTGTGAACGCATTTTTGACTCGGATGTAGAAATATAGTGGACTCTCAGAGGCAAAGTACGGGTCCAAGCTAATTTGTGGACTCGCTTGATTATGAAAGTAAGTCACCGTGCAGGCTTAGTTTGAGCTACTTGTGCTTGCACTAAGACTACCGCCAGATCGTGCCGAGTTCCCAGTGCCAGTGAATAAGTAGCTGAGCACTTCCTTCGAAATTATCATGCTTGAAATGCATAATCCCGACGCCCGTTGTTACTTCTTTGAGCTCATTTCGAAAAATCAGGAGTAGTATACGGTTGTGGATTCATCGATATGTTCTTTCGGATGCGATCCACGTTAAATGCTGTCTCACACCCAAGCTTTGCTGCTCCGATCCACAATTCTTGCCTCTTCGCCATCTCGCGTCCAAGCCCTGAGGCCTGAGGTTCTTGCATCATCACTCCTCCCTGCGCCGCTCATTAATCGGTCGTCTCGCATTCACGTTTACTCGCTCTCATCTGCAATGCTCACTTCTAGACCACTACCTTGCTTTCCAGCCTTCAAGTCACGACATTTACTCTGTTTGAACGCCAGCAAATCTGATCAATTGCCAGAGTTGGCAGAATAACAAGCAATCTCATAACTAGGTCGCTAAGCACCGGTTCAGACGATAAAGTGAGCTTTTAGAGATAAATTCCTGGGCATGACAGACTCAACCCATTACGTTGTACTACCTGTGTCATATGTAGAGGCTCCGGTACTAGTTGAGACTAAGGCCGAGAGACTCAGGCCCAGACGAGCTCTGCGTCGGGGCAGACTTGGCAGGCTGAGGAAGAGACTCAGAACCAGTGTCGGTAGGCTGGGACTTGGACAGTATCGGTGTCATACGTAGAGAGTCCCAAGGTGCTAGGAACCGAGATGGATGAGACTCAGACCTGGGGTCATTGGCAGGCAGAAGCGAGCCAGGAGACAGCGTGTGAGCCTTCTTGGGTGTTCTTGACTTCTTTACATCGTTTTCAGACCTAGAGGCGGTAGGCTGGGACTTGGACAGTATCGGTGTCATACGTAGAGAGTCCCAAGGTGCTAGGAGCCGAGATGGATGAGACTCAGACCTGGGGTCATTGGCAGGCAGAAGCGAGCCAGGAGGCAGCGTGTGAGCCTTCTTGGGTGTTCTTGACCTCTTTACATCGTTTAGCTTCTCTTGAACCCAAGGTTTACAAAGATAACGTCGCTTACCGGGTAGACTTTGAACATTGACCTTGGACCCAATCCAGCGGGCCGAGTTGCCATATCACTGTCAGGATATCAGCAAACAATCATACACTTGTTTACTTATTAACTTGCCTCGTGGGCATGGGAATGGGCATCACCGGGGCAACAGCGGCCACGATGAGTGTTACGGAGAGTGCCAAACAGAGGCGCATCTTGCAAAATGGGTATGTGAAGTTGACAAGGGGGTTGATAAACAAAAGCAGCGTTTGTTAGGCCGTCAACGGCAAGCTGATGGTAGTTGGAGAATAGAAATAAAAGGCTGACGAAAAGCGTACTGTGAGCAAGTCGATACGGAGTAGGTGTATGGACTTACTAGCCAGTACCTGTGAGAGAAACGAAGTAGAATCCACTGCTGAAACGGGAGCCAGAGAAAAGGGCTGGCATTTTATACACTGGAAATGAGGCTGTCCACATGGTATGAGGCGGAAACACAAAGGATGATACTCACTAGTAACAGCAAGACATGTATGACGCAGGTTCTCTTGTTATCCGAGTCGTTGATGATAACAGATAACGGGCAACACCCGATAATGAAACGGGAGCAGTTGAACTGGCAAATGATTCCGAACTCCGCTCTGCCACGACCGAAGCGGCGAGGGGAAGTTGAGAAGCGAGAAATAGTAACAGGCAGGGTGCACATGAGAGTGAGGTGAGGTGGTGAAGCAAGCGTGAGGATGAGTTGTGAACGGGTGGAAGGGCGGGTACGAACAGACTAGGTGCATGGTAAGGTGACAGGTTCCATGTCCTATCTGCAACACGACTAAAGTGATACAAACACGCGGTCAGCAGAAGTTTGACACCTCAAACCTCAGGCAGAAGGAAAGTTGACTGATGGTCATGATCATGATCAAGTTTCAACCTCGCGTGGGAAAGATGCCATGGTTATTATCGACTGTCAGTACTACTGACTCAGTACACGGTCAGTCTAGATCTGATACAGACTGGATTGTCTCATGAAAAAGGCCTGACCCGGTACTGGTGTGGTAAACGGTATGAGTATATGTAAGTCGCATTGTTGTTGAACGTTGAACCCGCATGTAGCTACATCGACCTGACTAACTTTTTAAGAGCTCAGATAATGAGGATCTATGCGAATTCTCGTGAAAAGGGTTTATCTATCGCCCTCTACCCATCCAGTAGGCTGTCGTGGTGGTGCGTTGCCATCATTCTTGCGCTTGCCAATCTGACACATCCCTGAATGAATTCTGTTCCGGCCTTATCGCAGACTGCGTTGCAACGGCCATACCACTAGCATCGATATCGGCCAGGATTATCCGGCGTCGTGGTCGTGTGACCTACACGTGTTTACTAGTAGCGATCACATCAGACTGCGAGGATTGCATATCCGCGGTGCTACTTTCTCTCCATCCCAGACTCAGATCCGACATCTCTGCCACAATCTCTTCGCATCTCTTTTAGCATCGCTTTCACCCAATGTACAGTCCGTGTAGTGTATCGATTCGAAACGGACATCGATCTGACAGCGTGCACGGTCAACTTCAAGAGTGATGTTTGCGTAGCTGGCGGGATCTCCCTCAGCAGTCGTTAAGAGGTCAGAGGATGATCCTGAAGCATGTGACACAGGAACAGCCTCATGCGCCAGGATCCCTGTATATGTCCGCGTGAGCGCATCAAAAAAAAACATGATCTCGATTGCCCGTCCTCGTTCTCCGTGGAGGGTTGTACGCACAGGGCGGGAACGGTCGCTGTGCGCGTGCAGAGCGTTGAACTCAATAATGCATCTACCCGCTACGTCTCCTTCTCCCCAACTATCTTGGAAACGATTTGAAGACATCAATGACGTACCTCACTCGTCCAGAATGCGTGACACTCGGCGAAGATACCGAGGGATGCCTGACGAGCGCCGATAAGCGCCGATGTATCTCCTCGAGAATGCCCTTTTTCATCTCTTATAGTCTGTTCCACATTGTACCAGGAGGAATTGGTTGTTTGCCTTTGACCCCCGAGCGACTTGACCCTATCCTTTTTCCAGTCGAGGTGCCTCTGCACAAACCGGACATGGACTTCTCTTCCGTTCGAGGCAGGGGTGGATATCAGATATGAGCGCGATGAGTGCGAAAAGGCCCAAGTTGACCTTTGTTGTTAGCTCTAGTAGCCTCAGGATTTGAGTTATCTTTCAAGTCAGCTCCGGACGGGTTCGCCAAGCTCGACCTCAATCTCCATGTCACGCAGGCATCAGATGGTCTTTCCGATGCAAGGATCTGTGTCATCTCCGACGGGGTCGAGTCGAGTCAAGCGAATCATGTTCGTAGTGTCATCAGATTGTCGGGATTCGGCGTGGTCAAGTTCGAGTCGAGAACTAAACCGGAGTATTCTGGGGAGCGGTGCAGAGTATTCAGTAGATGGAGGATCAGATTCCTATAGTTGCGAGAACAAACCTACATATTTACCCTCACTCACCTCGCCCCGTTTTCAGTGAGAGGACACATGCGGTATATCGCGACGTGTTGATGAGCACGGGCCAATTCGTCTGACAGAATGAGGTATGGCGCATTGGTAGATAGCGTTGACAGATTGGCATGCTACCGGAGAAACTAATATGTAAATGATCCGTACATCGACGTGGAGAAATTAAAAAAGGAATCAGTCAAATACCTTGTAATCCCGCTTGACCTCCTCACGCGGAAATCGGAAACAAATACTTGCTTGTTGTCTCTTTCGGCGACGACGAGAAGTCGATCACGGGCAACTGGAGAAGTGGGGGACAACCGCGCTCAGTCACGCTACTAGTTAGTGGCACGGACAACGCACCAACGCTTCGGATCCTGCGGTATGATTTGTGCTTCCAGGTGGAAGCGAGCATACCTCATAACTCCCCATGAATGCTGAGAAGATTTCTCGCGTGCTAGCTATCAAGGTACTTTGTGTCCGACTCACGGTTAGCATTTCCAATGATGGAATTAAGCAGCACGCCACGACTCTTGTCAGCCGGAGATTAAATCGGAAACGTCACCTAAATCATCTTCGAGTACTGCTCTATCAAGCTCTTGATGAGTTTTTCAAATGGCATGTCATTGTTCTACCAGGCCACACTGCGCAAGATCCACCAGAATTGGACAGGAAATGCGTCCAAAGAGTGGAGAAGAGTGATCCAGGGAGAGCATACGGAGAGCATACTTCCGGAGGCGTTCAGATTGGAAGAAAATGAGAGATCTTTGTCGAGTGTCCAATAGACGAAAGGCTGAATGATGAAGGGTGTGACTCTGATATGCTACGAGGAGGACAAGAAAGAACCGAACGTGAAAATGGATTCCTCACAAAAATAGCAGGATCATAATATGTACAAACACGAAATGTAACCGCCGGCTTCCCAAAATAGGACAATATGTGTCATCAGAATGTGCCTAGCGGCATGTTTTTGTTCAACCCGCTGCATCCGACAAGTCATCCAGATTGATTGCCGTATCATACCTAGCTCATCACCATATTCATGACAGTTGTCCATATCTCCCTTGCTTTCCTCCTTGTTGTTGACTCCACCATCCACATCACATTCATTGTCTTTTCCTTCATTAATCTGTAGATTCTGTACCATGCTAGTAAGCCTTCAACTTCCGAGCTTCTTGCCCTGTTCTGTGTGTCAGGCACCTACTGATGAATAATTGGTTATGAGTAGCAATGAAGCCAAATTGTTTGGGATCACAGGATTGACCATACATGAACCAGTTGGTCACTCTGAGACCATATTGTCCCTTTCTGTATGGAGGCAACCCCCTGTTATGTGTTACATTGCCAATAGTAGCAACACCATGCCATATCAGCATTATGGTGAGAGATTTACATAGCAACTGGGGTCAGCCTCAATATTCAGTAGAGTTGTTATGATTCGCTTTCCAGTGTACACTTTTTCCTTTGTCATTGACTCCTTCAGATGGGAAACAACCCCACTGCAACATGTACAGCATCTTCCTTGCTGAACACTTCACTTAGTGCATTAGATCAGCTAAGTACCATGCTTATCTCTCTCTCATCATCCTGATTACTTACCTTTTGATGCAACCGTATTGTTGGTCATTCTCACTTATCTTTCTTTGTTCCACAATGTTCTATGATGTTCCATATGACATCACCAGTTTTATGACTAATTGTTCTTCTTCCTTCCTTTACATTCCACCCAATTAGTCATTCTTCTCATGTTCAACTTATATAAACCCTTTGTTACAACTGATATATCCTCAGCTAGTTGTTATAGTTTGGGCACGCATACGCCCTATTTTTCACTTTAACTCTTTGCTCATATGCTTGCATCACTGAGCACCGTTTACTTAGTTGATTTCTCTTTCCAAAGTCACGTGACCCAGTGCACGTGACCACAGGAACATTCACATGACTTGAGGCTAGACTTATGATGTCATCAATGACATCATACCTCGTGTTCCCTTATCTCTTCACACGTTCATTTCTGTCTTTCTTCTTTTGTTCCAGAACATTCCTTGCCCTCTTATCTTTACCTACCCTAAAGCTAATTTGGACTCAGACACCTGCCCTAAGGTAGTCGCTCATCGTATATATACCTTCCATGTAATTCCCTCCTACCTTAGTCCTATTCACTTCGTTCCACCCACCTCACTTGGTGCCTGCAACTCAGTGGTACTACTCCACCCTCTCCTCTGCCAGCCTAGCCCTCTGTAAAGGGGCCTCTTTATGCTATACCGCATCGTCTCGGTCGCCATACCCATATTCAACCTCGTCCTCGTCATTCTCGTCGACGCCAACACTGAATCCTGTCATCTCCTCGTCTCCATGTTCCTAGTCGAACTTGTCACTGTTGCAGCCCACAACACTAGTCTTACCTGGCAATACATCCCTTGTATCTCCTCTTCCTGAATCTCTCTAAAGTCCTTGTCCTACTTTTGAGTGGATGCTTGTTCTTACTTTGTTGTAGCATCCACTACTTGTTCCACTGCCTTTCAAGTGAAGTACCCTTTGTTGTCTTGGTTACTGTCCGACCGCTAGTTCTTCACCTTTGAAGTTTAGGAAGACCTCTCTTCGTTGAGTGACATCTTGAATCAGCATCCACCATCTACCAATGGAAGTCCTCTGTCTCTGCTGGGTCTATATTTGACCTCACCAAGGTCAAACATAACAACTTGCACCTTAAGCTAGAGAAGTGCAAGTTTGCCACCTTGGAAGTGGAGTACCTTGGCATGATCATCAAACCCGGACAACTCACTATGGATCCTGTCAAACTTGATGGGATTGCATCCTGGCCAACCCCATCCTCCATCAAGAGCATACACTCTTTCCCTGGATTCACCAATTCCTATTGGCAATTCATTCCCAACTACTCCAACATTGCCCAACCCCTCATTGACCTCACCAAGAAGAATCAGCCCTGGTCCTGATCCCCTCTTGCCAATCTATGTTTGAAAGATTAAAGAAGCTCTTCCTCTCCAAACCTGTTCTGCATCTCCCAGACCTCTCCACCCCTTTTGCCATTGCTACGGATGCTTCCAAGTTCACATCTGGAGCCATTTTGCTTCAAACTGACTCTAATGGCAAATGGCACTCTTGCTTCTATCTCTCCCAATCATTCTTCCCTGCAGAATGGAACTATGACATCTATGATTGGGAACTTCTCATGGTCATCCATGCCCTCAAATCCTGGAGGCATTACCTTCATGGTTCTGCCTTCCCCATGCAGATCTTCACCGACCACAAGAACTTGACATACTTCTGTCAACCCCAAGCTCTCAATTGTCGTCAGGCCTGCTGGCTCCTTGACCTCTCAGACTTTGATCTGAAAATTGTCCATGTCCCTGGAAAACTCCTCACTGGTCCAGATGCCCTGTCTCACTGCCCAGACCTCCTCCCTGACTGTTGCAGTCTGCAACGGTGACGAGCTCAATGAGGAACACTGATACGAGAAGGCGGTGAGATATGGTATTGACGTCAACAAGTATGACGAGGATGAGGTTGAAGATTGGAACAGCTACAGAGATGATGCAATATAACATACAGTGGCCCCTTTGCAGAGGGCTAGGCTGGCAGAGAAAATGGAGAGTGGTACCACTGAGTTGCAGGCACCTGGTAAGGTGGGTGGAATGAAGTGAATAGGACTAAGGTAGGAGGGAATTACATGGAAGGTATATATACGATGAGCGACTACCTTAGGGCAGGTGTCTGAGTCCAAATTAGCTTTAGGGTAGGTAAAGATAAGAGGACAAAGAATGTTCTAGAACAAAAGAAGAATAACGGAAATGAACGTGCGAAGAGATAAGAGAGCATGAGGTATGATGTCATTGATGACATCATAAGTCTAGCCTCAAGTCATGTGAATGTTCCCGCGGTCACGTGCACTAGGTCATGTGACTTTGGAAAGAGAAATCAACTAAGTAAATGGTGCTTGTTGCCGGCTGCAACAACAATCTGCTCAACGAGAAAGACGGATACGAGCAGGTGATGGTAGACGAGGTTGACGTCGACGAGGACAACGAGGACGAGATTGAAGACGGGTACGGCGATGGCGAGTAGACAGTATAGCATATACGGCCCCTTGGCAGAGGGCTAAGCTGGCAGAGAGGAAAGGGGAGCGGTATCACTGAGTTGCAGGCACCGGTGAAGGTGGGTGGAACGAAGTGAATAGGACTAAGGTAAGAGGGAATTACAGGAGAGGTTTATATACGATGACCGACTACCTTAGGGCAGGTGTCTGAGTCTGAATTAGCTTTAGGGTAGGTAAAGATAAGAGGCGAAGAATGTTCTGAAACGAAAGAAGGAAAATGGAGATGAACATGTGAAAAGATAAGAGGACACGAGGTATGATGTCATTGATGACATCATAGGTCTGGCCTCGAGTCATGTGAATGTTCCCGCGGTCACGTGCTCTGAGTCACATGACTTTGGAACGAGAAATCAACTAAGTAAACGGTGCTCAGTGATGCAAGCATATGAGCGAAAGGTAAAAAGTGAAAAATAAAGCATACGTGGATCCAAACTATAACACTCTCCCCTATTTGCCAGATTCAAGGTCCAACCGTGAGTCTGTGAATTCTGTGTAGGAGGGTCCGAAAGGAGAAAACAGGGATAGGAATTGTATGTCGGAGATGCCCTGAATAGGGCGAGGAGCGGCAGGGTGCGAACGATGAAATTCATTAATAGCGTCCTGCGCATGCTTTAGATTAACGGCCGGTTCCCAGGTGCGATCCACCTCGTCCCATCCTTTCCAATGGATGAGGTACTGTAATTTTCCTCAAGAAAGTCTGCTGGCGGCGATGAAGTCTACCTCGTGTTCTTCATGGCGATCTTCTGTGACTGAGATAGCGTCAGGTTTAAATACGGGTTGGCCAGCCAACGGGGCTTTGTAAGGTTTTACTTGGGAAACATTAACGGTGGGATGGATGGAGACGGAGGATGGGAGATGTAAGGTAATGGCACTAGGGAGGATGGCAGTGATGCGATAGGGCCCGATGAATTTCTGTGTTAATTTACATGCGGGGTACGGAA
>QFEQ01000361.1:0-16702 GCA_003316335.1 Hemileccinum impolitum
GGGCAGCTTCATGGGGCCCGACAGGATTTACTGGACGCCGACCAACTGAAGCGGAAGTAAGGGAAGCCTGTGACCCGATTAACCTTGCAAGGGATGGGGAAATCATTGAACGAGAGATCGTCTACATTGTTCCACCCAATATACCTCCATCGCAAATCTTGGAACTGATGGAGGAACGCGAGCTTTGGAACGCGTTGATGAGCAGGAAAGATCTGAACGGTCGAGTTGCTGTCCTCGACATTGCCAAGATGTTGGAGGACGATGCAAAAGGAGATCCCGAGCCTCATGTCGCCAGCATTCGCATCGATCCACCATTCTCGTACGAGAGCCAAAAGACCTGCACCCATCATTCCAGTGGTATCACTGGCGGGCCAGCTTCTGTACCCTGCACGGCCATGTTTGCTGTCATTGCAAAGCTTTCTCTCAAGGGTGACCCTCACCTCGCGAGGGAGGCGAACAATTATCAAGAGTTTCCAGAGCGCTTTTTCCGTCATTACGACGGATATACCATCATTAACCAACTCCGCGCCGTTGTACCAGTGCATGCCATCGTGCCGCAATTCTACGGCTACTACACGCCTCGGAGGGCTACTGGTAAACAAAAAAAAGTTCCGTACCGCAGTCCGATTCTTCTCCTCGAACACTGTGGTGCGCCCGTCGACCCCGACACGCTCCCCCTCGAAGACCAGGAAGAGTGCATGAGCATGGTGTTGCGTTTTCAACGCGCCGGATGGCTTCACGAGTCGCTCGCCCCGCGTAATTTCCTCGTCCAGACTGGGAAACCGACCGAGTTCCCGTTGCAGAGGCAAGTGTCTCCCGAACTGAGTTTCCGAATGATTGATTTTGGGCGGTCGAGAAAGTATGAGACAGCGGGAGAGAAGCGGAGGGAGGAGGCGGAGGCGATGCATATGTTTGGCAAATTGCATTTTCAGATGGCTGTCACGCTCACCAACTGATTGAGGGTAATGGACCTTGACTTTTTTCCATTAGCATGGATTTGATTCAAGATGTGTACGACATGGACACTTGTTCAACTAGAGGTACGCGAACATAGATAGTATTGTAAAGTAATGTGTATAGGACCTAGTCTTCCATTGACTTGCCATTTCACCTAATTGTTGAGTAAAGAAAGAGGTAAAGGAGGTACCTAGTGTTACCGTCGCATCTGCAGCGCGGCTGCGGGATGTTCGTGTGAGGCCATCACGATTACCCCGTCTTCGAGCCCGACCGACCAGAGGATAGCTAACGAAAGCACTATAATTCCTCGACCAATACTAGGAGAGCCTACACCTCACTCCTCTCGCTCGCACCGAAAAACATAAACCATAAGTCATCCATCATCATAGAAGCACGTTCCAGACCATGAAAGGTTATTACCACCCTTTCTCCCATGTAGTCGATACGCCGCAGGCCGTCATGTACATCTGGGACCCCGTCTGGGCCAGCGGGATCGACAGGCGTGCGCACCCTCTGATGATACGCACGCGCAGCTACCTCCTTCCGGTGCTTCGTCCAGGTGTTGTATTCCTCCCCTGAGACGTGCTCGAGCAACTTTTGGACGACGGCGTCAAAAACGTCGCCACACGTAATCCCCCGCGCATTCACGACCTCGATCGGCCAGGGAAAGTGTGGTAAAGGGTCCTCGGCGACGACTTGGATGTGCATGTGTGTCACAGGGGGGTACGTTGCTGGCTGTGTCAGGTGAACAGGGTCGAGGGGTGTCGTGGTGGTAGGGGACGAGGAGGACGCGTGTGTGTTGTGCATGATTTTGCTGGGACCGCGTGTGATGTCAAATGCGATGGGGTGGGGACCACTGCAGTGGTGTTGAAGGTGGGGGTTTAATTGGATATTGTGAGATGGGGGAGATGGGAGATGGGCCGACGACCAGTCGTATGGAGGTGGAGGCAGAGTGGTGCCTCCTTGCCAGTTTTCTGCATGCGGCGCGTCGTCTGTGCTACACAGACTTCTCCACAAGCCATCCGTTCTGTTCGTGACCGACGAACATCGAAACGCTGGGGGAGAAGACATTTTGTGAGAAAGAGAGGCCGAGAGCACTACGCCAGACGTACTCGAGTTGTGAACCTGAACAGGGTTCACCACTGGATGAGCATCGTACCCGTAAGGATCTCGCGAGTTGTGTATAACTGAGGGTGACGTCAGCACACCGAACCTTTCTGTTCTCTTTTTCTTTCCGCCTGCTGGGATGATCGTCAGCTCGCACACCATAGAATGGGAGTAACGGCCTCTTACGAAACAGCCCCTTGAGCAGTGTCCAGAACTCGGTGTATGTACCCTTTTGTCGTGTCGATACGATGGCATGCTGCACGACGCAGTCTCGCCTCAACCTGATCTGCCCCTTGGTAATTCCGCCACGGATGACATCTGAGCTCCATGGAACGCGTTCAGTAAAAGCAGGTAGATAAGCTGAAATCTGATTAGGAGCTGCGGACATCATCCGAGGCGAGTTTAAGCCCCCCGGGTAGAGCCCACTCTGGGTCAGAGCAAACCACGGATGCGCGAGTTGAGACATGAACTTGTATGAACTTGTACCCTGGCCGACGTGCAGAGGGTTAAATGGGGTTCAAATAGCACGCACTGGCAGCACGCATGCCAGGCCACTAGAGGCTTGATAAATTGAGGCTCCAGAAGGTGGTCACCACGAGGGCTAGGCATGATGATGCCATCATACCCTACCAGTCGTCTTCCTGAGTTTCGGGTGTGATGCACCGACAGCGTCCTTGAAGCCCACCGTCAATTGAACGAGACTGCCCGGCAGTGACAGAGACCAGCGCAATAATTAATTTTTCTTCTCGGAGACCGAGAGACCAGAGACGTACAACGAGGCTGCAAGGCAAGTGAGATAAGCCTAGTACTATAGTCACGGTAATGCGTGAGCTGAGATGGGGACTCAACTCGCCGCAAGTAGTTCGGCTGGCACAAGTTGAACTTGAAACATCTGCATCAAGTACTACCGAGCCACTCCGGGACTCCTGCTTCATCTTCCTCGAGACCACCACCACCACGTGCCCTCTGTCCGATCAGAGCTTCGGCGACTCTTTCTCACATGCAGGAGTCGTGTCAGTCATGGTACAGGGATTTCCATCAGAACGACTGCTTTCAGAGGGACTAACAAGGCGAAGATGTGATGATACCGCAAGAGAGCCTCAGTGTTACACGGAATTGCCAGCGCCTTAGCCGGTACGTTATTTTACATGACTCAGCTTCTTGAGCGTCTAAGATGCTTGACACCTTACTCTCACCTCACTCTAGGCGGCAGTATGCCAGTGGGTCTGGAAGCTCGCCTCCAGCAACTTCTTAACGAGGTCGTGACAATCTCGCAAGGAATCCGCAGTTCTGCATTAGCATATGCACATCACCGGAACTTCCATGTTTTTGAAAGGCTGCGTCGCCAATTGGAAACGATCCGTATATCTGCTGACACCATTCTCGAAGCCATCACCAAAGCTTCCCTCACGGATTATACCATCGATGTCCGATTAACCGATTGGCTAATCAGTGGAGAGCTACGCTCATGTTTGGATAAGTTGAAAGAGATGGAGGACATGCTCGGGCCCGATGGCCGGGTTCAGCCTGCCTGGGCCCCTGCTCCACTTCTCACATCGGCCGAAGACAAGCTTACCGCAGCCAAGATAAACACAGTAGTGTTTTTCATTTCTTGATTACTTCCGACGTCTGGTGGGTCTTTTAGCAGCCTTCCGAACGTGTGCTTGACTCTGCTACCTAGGAATCGTGAGAGACTCCTCCATCTGCCGTCAGAAGCGCCCCAAGTTGATATTCTTCCCACTGTGGCGGAGGCAGCAGTGTGTGATCCTCAGCGAACTCAGGGGAGTAACATGTATGTCTTGCGATGTTGATACTAGAATATCTGTCCACTAAACATGATCTGAACAGTACAACAACAGAATACGATTATGATGATGGCGAGGATGGATTTCTGTCAAACACGAACCAAACGTTGACACCAGAACGCAGAAAGGAACTCCTCCGTACGTGTACTCTACCCGTGCTTCGTATTCCGTTTGCTTACATCTTATTGGCAGAGCGAAAGCTGGACGAGGTGTCACGATGGCTGATTGCATGGAATTCCACGGAGAAGCACAAGCACATGCTCCAGATACGTCAGGAAGGGACATGCACGTGGTTTCCCAAAATAGATATATACAAAGAGTGGAGAGTTGGTGGAAGCAGGAATCAGTTTCTGTGGTTGCATGGAATAGGTGTGGTATCTGATACTTTCCGAGTCGCTGAGGCTCACATCGCGCATCCATCATGTGTCATTGTCTAGCTGGTTGCGGAAAGTCGGTCTTAGTGTAAGTCCATCCTGGTTTATGCCCGCATTTGTGTTGATTCTTGCAGTGCATCCACGATCGAGGATCTCAGACAGAAGTTGAGATACGAAGAAGCGTTACTATTCTTCTACTGCGACTTCCGACACGAGCGGTCGACGAGTTCCGTGGAGGTTATGCGCTCCCTGTTCTGCCAGCTGTGTTGCTATTTCCGCGACCACAATTTCGACCCTGGGGATCACCTGAGCAAGACACTCAAGGAGAAAAAAGAGGGTACTCTATCACTGAATGACCTGGGTAAACTCTGTGATCTGGTATCGTGTTTTGCAAGGTCTCTCCGCTATGAACCCATCGTAGTGATCGACGCGCTCGACGAATGTGCAGATATGGAGGAACTGCTTGGTGTTCTTACTACTTTGAATCAGGGCGATGTTCGATTATTGGTGACGAGCCGACCGCATCCGATCATCTTGCGTCATTTCGCAGGACTTCAGTCGCTTTCCATGCAGGACATGGCGAAGGAGTTCGCGGAGGACATAGCGTTGCACGTATCCCGAGAACTCGATTCGCACAGCCGGCTGAGGTCCGCCGTTCTGGGGATGAAGAATGAGATATGTGGGAAATTAAATGAAAAAGCGAATGGCTGGTAAGGACATGTTTCTTACGAAGGTCAACTTCCGACCATTATCTCTGTTTTCAAGGTTCAGATGGGTTCAGTGTCAGCTCGACACCTTGAAACGTTGTACGACCGAGTGGGAGTTGAGGGAAGCGCTCAACGACCTCCCAACAGAACTAGAAGTGACATATGAGAGAATCCTAGAGGCAATCGACGAACGAAAGTCAGAGGGGGAACTGGCACGACGTGCACTGGCTTGGCTTGTGGTAGCATTGGAGCCATTGCGCTTAGCTCAGATGGTCGAGGGGCTCTCAGTCCACCTTCAGCAGCCAATAATCGGCCTCAAAACACAGTGGCACAAAGCTGCACTGTTAGAAGCACTATCAAGCCTTGTATCGTATCATGAAGAGACTGATGTTCTTGTATTGTCTCACTTCAGCGTAAAGGTATGATCTGAGATTTTCTTGCATACACAATTTCTGCACAATCTGTTCCACAGGAGTACCTTACCGGCCATACGACACTGCCGAGGTATCACATTGTCTCCCATGTGGCCCATGCTGAGGTGGCCCAAATGTGTATGAGTTACATCTCTATTTTCTTGAAACAAGACGGCAGCCGTGGTGTTGCACTATTGGAATCCTTTCCGATGCTGTCCTACGTGCTCTCCTTCGGTTTCAATCACATCACCCATGTCGACTCGGGGTCAACGGCCATTCTTGAGGCACTGGAATCTCTCGGATCGGACATTCGACATCATCCATCATATTGGGACCGTCTTTGCCAGTTTCGAGAGGAGGATCTTCGATGGCCATATCCTTTGTGGCCATCATCAAAACATGACCCAGTACTTTACATCTTGATCGCTTATTCCTCCTCTGGACTCCTCAGATCATTCCTCTCCGGTCGTCGTCCTTTCAAGCCAAGGATTGGGACCAACCCACTTGTGTATGCTGTGGACCTCCGGAAGACCGAACATGCACTGGCTCTATTAGCGTGTGGCGCTGACGTGAACATGCGCAGTTTGGCCATTGATGACTCTCACCAAGCCTTTCCACTTGAGGTTGCCATCGATCGTGGTGAGGACGTGCTCGTCGGCGAACTCTTGCAGAGAGGATGTGTGGTAACGCCAGAACTTCTCACGACCGCTGTCTGTATGCCATGGTGTAGCACTCGGGTTCTTGTGAAGCTTCTGCAAACTGACGAGTTCGTGGAATGGGCAAACGAAATCGGGGATGAGAAGCTGTATCGTGGCGTATTTAATAGTGCAAGGCCGAATGCAGGCGATAGGAGGAGAGCGGACGAAGACCGTGCAGCACTTGCACAGAGGCTACGCCAGATTGGCCAGGACTTCTCTCCAAAAAGTCCATTTGGGACGGAGCTCATCGAGCGAGCTGTTCATGCGGCGCATACCTCAATGCTCGAGTATTTACTCCCACCAGATCAACCACCACACCCTCGATTTCTGCTTGCTGCATCAACTGGCGATACTTCTGAAACGATACCGTTGGTCCGCTTCCTGCTCCAAAAGGGAGCTAATATAAATGCTGTCTCGGATGGCGGAGGGGACACTGCGCTTCACCTCGCTACAATGTGTCCCTGGGAACCACGGAGTTTGGAGTTAACAAAGATGCTTATCGATGCTGGATGTAGCCCTCGCGCGCGCAATTTGCGGGCCGAGACCCCATTGACCATTGCAGTTGGGCGGGGATATCTTTCAGTGGTGGAACACTTACTCTCATCCGACGTTCCGCTCCCTTCCAATATTCTTCCGATCGCATTGTCGCAACAATCAACCCCACGGATGGTCGAATTCCTGATTCGTAAAGGTGCTGACATGCATTCCACCGCGCCAAACGGGGATACCGTCCTTCATCTTACCATCTCTTGCTACCCCGAATCGACGAGATTAATCTTGCTAAAGAGCTTTGTCGAAGCTGGCTGCAAACTCACCGTCTGCAATGCTGAGGGAAAAACAATCTTGGAAACTGCCATCGAACGAAGAAATAATTCTGTGGTGGACTTTCTACTCTCATGCCATGACCACCAACTCCCCCCCGCCATCCTGCTATTCGCACTACGCCAACATTCAACCCCGCGGATGGTTGAATCTCTTGTTCGTAAAGGTGCTTATGTGAATTCCACTGCATCAAATGGGGATACCGCAATTCATCTTGCCATCGCCGAGTATGCTGAGACAGCACAGCTGGTTTTGGTCAAGACTTTGATCGAAGCTGGCTGCAATCCCACTACCTGCAATTCCGAGGGGAAGACAGTCTTCGAAGCTGCCATTGAACGGGGATACACTTCAGTACTGGGACGTCTGCTTTCCTACAATATCCCATTTCCTCCGGACGTCTTGCTGATTGCACTGCGACGACACTCAGCTCCCAAGATGATCCAATTCCTGATTGGCAAAGGTGCCGATATGCATTCCACCACATCTGACGGGGACACGGTACTTCACCTTGCCATTACCAGGTACGTCGAGGAAGCATGCTGCGGCTTGGTCAAGAGTTTTATCGAAGCTGGTTGCAATCCCACCACTTGCAGTTCCGAGGGAAAAACAGTCCTGGAAGTTGCCATCGAACGTGGATATATCTCAGTGGTGGAACTTTTACTCTCGTCCAATGTTCCACTCCCTCCAGACATCCTATTGATCGTGCTGCAGCGACGTTCGACACCCCGGCTTGTTCCAATCCTGATTTCCAAGGGTGCTGATGTACATTCTACCACGCCTGAAGGAGATACTGTGCTTCATCTCGCCATCGCCGAATATGCCGAAGCAATCTGTTTTTACTTGGTCGAGAGTTTTATCGAAGCCGGCTGCAATCCCGCCACTTGCAATCCCGAGGGGAAAACAGTCCTGGGAGCTGCCATTGAACGTGAATATATCTCAGTTGTGGAACTTCTACTCTCGTCCAATGTTCCATTCCCTCCCGACATCCTCTTGATCGTGCTGCGGCGACGTTGGACCCCCCGGATCGTTTCAATCTTGGTTTCCAAGGGTGCTGACGTACATTCTACCACGCCTGGGGGAGATACTGTGCTTCATCTCGCCATCGCCGAATACGCTGAAGCAACCTGTTTTTCCTTGGTGAACAGTTTCATTGAGGCTGGCTGCGATCCCGCCACTTGCACTTCCAAGGGAAAAACAGTCCTGGAGGCTGCCGTCGAACGTGAATACATTTCTGTGGTGGGACTTCTACTCTCGTCCAAAAAGGTTCTGGAAGCTGCCATCGAATCTAAGTACACTTCGGTGGTGCGGCTTCTACTCGAGCGCAATGTTCCACTTCCTGCCAACATCCTGCTGTTCGCAGCACGGCAAAGGTTGACCCCCTTCATGCTTAGATCCCTGATTCGCAAAGGTGCTGATATACATTGCACCACGTCCAGTGGGGACGCCATACTTCATCTTGCCATCGCTCAACACACGGAAGAAACATGTTACGACTTGGTCAAGATTCTCATTGAAGCCGGGTGCAATCCCACCACTTGTAATTCGGAGGGCAAGATGGTTCTGGAAGCTGCCATCGAACGTGGATACACCACAGTGGTGCGGTTTCTACTTGAGCGCGATGTCCCATTTCCTCCCGACATCCTGCTATTCGCAGCACGGCAAAGGTTCCCCTTTATGCTTAGATCCCTGATTCGCAAAGGTGCTGATGTACATTGCACCACGTCCAATGGGGACACCATACTTCATCTCGCCATCGCTCAACACATTACGACTTGGTCGAGATTTTCATTGAAGCCGGGTGCGATCCTACCATTCGCAATTTGGAAGGCAAGACGGTTCTGGAAGCTGCCATTGAACGTGGATACACTACAGTGGTGCTGTTTCTACTCTCGCGCGATGTTCCATTTCCTCCCGACATCCTGCTGGTCGCAGCACGGAAGTTGCATCCCTTTGTGCTTAGATATCTGATTCGCAAAGGTGCTGATGTACATTGCGCCACATCCGATGGGGACACCATACTTCATCTCGTCATGGCTCAACACATAGAAGAAACATGTTATGACTTGGTCAAGATTTTCATTGAAGCCGGGTGCAATCCCACCACTCGCAATTCAGAGAGCAAGACAGTTCTGGAAGCTGCCATTGAATGTGAATACACCTCGGTGGTGCGGCTTCTACTCTCGTGCGAGATCGCATTTCCCCTTGACACTCTATTGAGTGCGCTACGGCGACGCAGCAGTCCCGAGATAATTCAATTGCTGGTGGATGACCGTGCCAACGGCCATGCAATGATTTTTGGGGCCCATTGGAAGACTCTAGTCCAGATTGTCCATGCTTCGTATTCCGGACCAGACCTTGACCTAGTCATTGCAATTCTTGACACTGCACGGCGCAAGGCAGAGGAAGCACGCCCGAGTGAGGATGAGACACCCACGCACATTGCGAAGAGGCCAAGACTTGAATAAATGGATTCACTTTGTAAGTGTCAGAGATTTTACTCTGCCGAGTGGTACTCGTGTTCTTTGTCTGCATTCTTATGACCATAGCTCCCCTCTTGTCTTTCGGAATCTACGTTTACGGACGCTGATGAGATGGTACCTCTCACTCGCTTATCGGTATAGACAGTCGACACATCAGAGATTGCTTTGGCTTGGAACAGATATATGTGTTCTGTTGTGTAGAAACCTGATCGGTTGATCGTTCGCAACCTATAGATCCTAGTGTCTCAGAGTAAGACAGCTACCCAGACAGCTACGGTAGACGAGTTTAAAGAAACGCTAGTCTCCTGTAAGCGATTGCTTGGATGGGAAGACAGTCCTTCCTACTCTTTTCAGCCAAAAACGCTGCAAACCGATGGCCGCAAAAATCTGGCGTGACCAAAATAAAATAAATAAAATCCAAGACGGTGTAACAGCGCCTAGACGCTCTGACTCAAGCTCATTCCGAACCAGTCTTGGTGTTAATAATCGAGATTTGCGGTATACTTATTGACTTGCACAATGCTACGACGCCGGCGATCAAACATCCCCAAAGAGACGTTTCCTAAATGTTGTTGTCGGCGCAAAGCCATCAAACCAAGCAAACAAGCATGCTCACAGAACCTCTGGAGCTTCGCTGAGTGGCGTATACCCCCCGATCATTTCTCTGGCCCACACATCCCTCAGGAACCAGCCGACATGACCGACAGCGCATCCGATCAAGTCACCTGCGGCAGCCTTCCATGTACCGCTGATGACCCACGAGAGCCCGACGAGCGCGAGTGGAAGATATGGTGCGGATATCGTAAAGATGCCAAAGAGTGCTATCGGCGTGGATGGGTGTCGTCTGGACCATACATAGATGGGAACAAAGGCGAGAGAGGACGAAAGAAAGGGAAGGTTGACGAGGGGGGAAAGGCCCTGAGGAGCTGGTGAGCGGATAGCGATGGGGATTTGACGGATTGGGACGTACGAGGAGCATCAGGGACGAGAGTAAGAGCAACCAGAGGTAGTCGGCCTTTCTGTTTGCAAACGACGATTCTTCCAGCATTCGGCTGTACCGCATACTGGGAAAGAGAGGTGAAGGGTCAATTGATGATCGACTCTAGAGACCAAAACACGCTTACAAGAAGAAAAGATGGAATACGAAGTCTAGGGAGAGTGGACCAAAGTAGAAAAAGGTCGTAAGCATACGCCACGGCTTCCGAAAAGTAAGCTTGCTGGCTGCACGGACAAGATGTACGAGACTGACCTGTGCATTAGTGAAGGCAGACTTGAAAGAAAAGTAGAGCTGGAGGGGCGTAACAACCTGACATTGCTACGCGCGATGAGTTCTTTATGGGAGGTTGAGATACCAGTGCACGTACGACCGCGAGGCTCATCACCACAGAGAGCGCTAACCAAGCCCGTGTGATTGGCGGGACCTGCATTACCCATGCGTCCATGGCCTGACCAGAAGAATGACTTAGATTATAGGATATGCGCCACGTCGGTACATTTGGTGCGTTGCTGAGTCAGCTGCATCGCCTCTGTCTACCAACATCAATTAAAACGACCCCTGTTCGCTCAGCAGTTGCTCCAACACTTGGGCCTCTGCCAGAGGACCCCCCTCATCGCCCTCTGACCCAATCACCGCCCAGACTTGGCTACTTAGTCGGAGATACGCTCTGACCTGTGCCAACAACTTTACTCCCGCAGGCCCGGGGCTTCCGTTCTCCATGGTAATGAAGGCATTCCACGCCGTCTTGGCCATTTCTAGCAGGTGCATCCCTGGTCCACACCAGAATGTGAATTCGTCTCGGCACGACTTGTCAGAGAACACACCGATTTGTGGGTAGTTTGGTGGATATATCACGACGTAAAAAGCGAGGACCGTCAGACCGACTTGGAGAGCAGACTCGAATGGTCCATCATGCGAAAAGGTGCTAAATGATTCACACAAGCGCGTGAGACAGGATTCACGCAAGATGCGCATGACCCTATTAGGTATAGTCTCGAGGTCGACAGGCGAGTTGGGGAGGGTGATCGCGTCTGGGGATGAATCCGGGAACACGACGTCGCGAAGAGACGTCACGAAAGATTCAAACTCTCCTTCGTCCGGAACGGGCAAAGACGTGTCGAGTTGCTTGAAAGCTATACAGGAGGGACACGTGCACGTGAAGCCGTACGTGAGCCGGAACATCTGCTGACGTGTCTCTAAAAGTGCGGGGTCAACATAAGGAATACATATCTACCAGACCTGCCTAAGAACGTATGCATTTGTCACGTCAAGAGCAACGTACCTCCTCGCCTGCGGCAATGTCACATAGTGCAACGATCTCCATCACCACCTCCTCTGTCGGGGCAAATCTATACTTTGCAATAGCGTTTGGGACACAAGAGTGATTGAACAGCCGGCTCGCCAGAGGAAAGACACCGTGAGCAATGGTCGTCAGATGACTATGGATCGAAAAGTTGTTGTTCCCACAACGCGAAAACAGCTCACTGGCCGTTTGTATAGGGCGCTGACTGGTCAATAATGGACAGGTAGGCGGCGCATCCCTGCCTGTGACCGGACCTGGCAGCAACGACATGAATATCGACAAGTCCGGGTCGTCCCTTTCTTTCGTCTCTGTCCTTTTGGCCAAACACTCGGCGAGCAAGTGGGTGAGGAAAAGCGCATCCACCTTTTCATGAGATTCCAGTTGGCTGAATTGACGCGACGCGCAAAACGCGTTGAGATTCTTGCAGTACTTTTTGTGGGTACGCCAATGCAGCGTTTGACCTTGCGAAGAGACCGATCGGTATAATTAGTGTTCAACGTCTCACTTTGGATCGTGCGTACATTTAGGATCGCAATACCAGTAGGAGGCGCATCCTGTGCATCTTTGGAGGCGACCCCGGTCTTCGGGAGCAAGGGAATGGCAAAAGTCACATCTGTGGCCTTTTTCTTTTGGGAGGAGCATGCTTGTGAGTGATCGTACCGAGAGGATGAGCGTACCCGCAAAAAGGCTACATGTCGATACAGCCTTGTCGCGTGCAGTTGGGTGATGCTGCAGAGAAAGATGGTCAGGTAGAATATCTGGTGAAAACATTTCGTGACGGACTCTGAACCGAACTTGAACACGAACTTGCAACATGTCTGAGCCTACGATTCTAACCCGCGAAGAAAATCGTGTCGGGATCATCACCCTGAACCGACCAAAGGCTCTCAATGCCCTCTCCAGCATTCTGATCGAAGAACTCCTCAACGCCCTTTGTTCCTACGACAAGAACCCCTCCATCGGGGCGATCGTCATCACTGGAAACAACAAGGCATTTTGTGGTACGTTCGCAGACGCGACACACTGGCAACCGCGCTCATACCAGTGCGAACGATGTTGTAGCCGGTGCTGACATCAAAGAACAAAGAGAGCTCGACTTTGTCGGCGCTTACAATTCTGATTACCTCAAGAACCTCAACGACGGGGTAGCATCCACCCACAAACCAATCATTGGCGCGATAAACGGGTATGCGGTGCGTCGCACCTCCTGGTTCCGAGTCTCTGCCACTGGTAACGTGAACGATTCGACGATTCGATCATCACCGTCAGTTAGGAGGCGGCTGTGAGCTGGCGCTCATGTGTGACATCCTCTACGCCGGCAAGGACGCCGTCTTTGGACAGCCTGAGATTAAGCTCGGTACTATCCCTGGCGCGGGCGGCACCCAGCGTCTCATCCGCGCCGTCGGAAAATCCATGGTAGTACTACGCTCATCCACCACTCGAAGCCAAACGTCCATCTCATTTCATTCGTGCGTTTACAGGCGATGCACATGATACTGACTGGGGAAAATATCACGGCCCACGAGGCCGCCGCCGCAGGTCTGGTCGCCAAGGTCGTCGAGGTCGAAGAAACGGTGCCGCGGGCGATCGAATGCGCACAAAGGATTGCAGGCTTCTCTGCGCCGGTCGTGGCTATAGCAAAGGAGGCGGTGAACGCAGGCAAGCATGATCTTAGCAGGACTCTGTTTGTGCCTCTGAAGGTGTCCCTTTCCAGCCGAAGATTTCGGACTCAAAGCTGGGTTGCATTTCGAGTCAAGGCTGTATCATGCGACGTTCGGTCTGGCTGATCACAACGAAGGATTCGATGCCTTTTTGCAGAAGCGCGGGGCGCGATGGACGCACAAGTAGAGTGCGTCTCATCAAGTACAACAGAATATTACAAGGTGCCCCGTTATACTTGAGCTCTGTGTAGACATCCCCTTCTCTGCGCAAACCATAACCTCATAATCACACCTCCCGGAACCCAGGTAAAAATGCCATCAGTCCATATTCGCCCACTCATTCACATCTTCCTGCAAATCCTCAAAGCCCACATACTCTTCGTCACTCCCCTCAAACAGTTCAAACGTCTTCAGATTCTCCTTCAACCACTTCAAGTCCTTGCTATTCATGGTGCACGACTCCCTCACGTATAACGACTCCAGCGGTACGCCTGCGATTCTTCTTTTCCCGACAATATTGCGAAGAACATCTCCGGATGTCCCCGAAACATACAGCGTCGTGAGTCGGGGCAGCCATAAGCCGTTCCGCCCATCCAGCGTACATGGCGCATAAATAAGGTCGATGAACTCGTGTGAAAGGTACGACAGCGAGATGTTGAGCGACGTGAGGTTCTGCAGTTCGCCGTAGAGTGCCGCGGCACACCCCGAGGAGCACTGCAGCCCAGCGAGCTTGAGACTCTCAAGGTTGCTCAACAAGCTGCGCGACTGTTTTTGGGCAGATGGCAGAGAGAAAGATGTAGCTAGTCCGACGAGCACATGGACGAAGTCGGTGTAGTCGTAGTTGTCAAAGTCGAGAACAAGGTGTTTGAGTGCGGGGAGGACAAACTTGTGAAGTAACCCGATGGCGCGTTCCGGTGAATGGAATGCGAGGACGAGGACTGTCACTTTGGGGAATTGAACGGGCTCGGTGAGCCACTCTAGGGGGTTTCCAGAGGGACCCGACATGCGCAAATTGAGTTTCTCGAGGGAAGAAGCGCCACGCAGGATGGTGACGAATTGAGTCCATGTTGGACGAACGTTTTCTGCGTAATGGGCGAGTTCGAGATCTTTGAGTTTAGATGCGGAGGCTATCCATGGTTGGTCCCAGTCAACATGCACGCCCCAAAGGACGACGTTCGAAAGACACGGGGCAGAACCACCGAAAAGGACGAGATACATGGAAGCGCTAGGATGTCTCGAATGGCTGAATTCCTCCGTCTCCTCGTGGTGGTATAGTTGAAGCGCAGTGAGTTGAGGAGCCGCAGAAATGGAAGGACGAGAGACGGCGCTGAGGAATTCAGACATGTGGTCGTAATCGTCGTCAGCCGTGACTTCGATGCTGCGCCAGCGATGGACATGAGGAGTGAGCAGATAATTATATAGGAACCGGAGATCTTCTTCAGAAGGGGCGCAGTCGTCCGCTGGTATTATGTCGTACTCGGGTTCGCTGTTGATGGAGATATCTATGGGGAGGTCTTGACTCCGCTCCAACAACATCGATATGGGCTCATACGGTGGACACATCTGCGAAGTGACTCTAATAGTCGTCCAGAGAGACGGCGTAGAGAGTGCCACATGTCGCCAGTTGCGACAGACGTGTGATACGACGACCTGGAAGGGGGGCAATGGGGGAGGGAAATCAGACGATCCAGTGGCATCAGAAACCGTTTCATCGACTCCGAGTCGGATCTCTTCCTCGTCTCCCACTCCTGCATCTGCATCTCCACGTTCATCAGCCATCTCCACGTCCGAGCTATCGACATCGGGATCCTCGTCATCGGTGTCCTCTTCGCCGAGAAGAGAGTAGCGGAGGTTCGCCCAGTAATTCCCCATCTCGTCTTCGTCCTTATTGCCATCATCTGCCACTCCGTCCTCGAAGATACGCGCAAGGAGCTCGGCAGGAAGGCTATTGGCGAAGCAGACATCGCCTTGAGGAGGGACGAAAGGGTTGTTCGGGAGGAGTATATGAAGATCCTTTTCAACTTTCTGCGTCTGCGCGGTACCCATCGTTCAAGAACGAGTGAGTTGCACTGAGCGTAGGATCGCGAAAAAAAAGAATTGGCAGCAATTTGGTACTACCAACTAGCTTCAGCAAACGGCGATTGCGCATACCTATCGTCAAAGATGTGGACAGAATGGATTGAACAAGCTTACTGACATTGTTTCCTCAGTCAACAACTACCACCTTAAAAGCTTTCTCGGAATAGAAACTAAGAAATCTTACCTCACCCATGCCAATGACAACTGTGTCCTTCATCACATTATCTGATATGGTTCTTGGTTCATTATGGGGTCCCCTGTCATTGCTTGTTTAACTACTGCCATAGAACTAGCCATAGCGGCTGAGAAGGCCAAACCAAAAGTTATCCTTCTCCAAAAATACACCCAATATGTCTCCATATTCTCTAAAGAGATGACTGACCATGTACCCCCATCTCAATCTTATGACCATGAGATCAACCTCAAGAAGTCCTTCACTCCAAAGATTGGAAAGATCTACCTCTTCTTTCCTAAGGAACAAAAAGCCACTGAGGATTTCCTTGTTGAAAATCCCACTGCAGAAAAGATTCATCCCTCCAACTCTCCTCAAGCCTTACTCACCCCTGGCTATGGAAGTGCTCCCAGGGTCATGTGATTTGGGTCACACACCATGGAGATATGGTCATTTTAAAAGTGCAATGTCATGGAAAGGGTTTTTTCACTTTTGAGTTGACAAGGAAATGTTACAGTACCGGCTCGTACTCCATTATCCCTATCAGTTAACCGGACTAACGATTACTTTACGATAACTTTACCTTAGCGGATATGGGCACACGCTAGACTCTGCCCCTATCCTTACCCTTGTCCCCGATTGGATCTTCCCACGGTTATCTCCGTTGATCGGGATGATCTAGATCTCTGCCACGATCCGATCTACGATAAGGTTCGGCGTACACCTTCTCTTCCATTCCATTCCCATGCACGTGTACGCCTCACCCCTAGTTAATCTCCGCTTTACCTTGCCGTAGCTATGCTTCCTACCACACCGCATGTTATCCGCATGGACTACACCCTTTGTTACGGAGGGCAACGCGCACGGGTTGCACGAGAAAGACCGAGACGAGGAGGCGGCGAAAGACGAGGTCGACGTCGACGAAGATGACAAGGACTAACTGGAAGATGGGAACGGCGACAGAGACAAGACGATAGAGCATGCAACAGCCCCTTGACAGAGGGCTAGGCTGGCAGAGAGAAGCGGAGCGGTATCACTGAGTTGCAGGCTCCCTGAAGAGGAGGGTGGAACGAAGTGAATAGGACTAAGGTAGGAGGAATTACAGGAAGAGGTTTATATACGTATTC
>QFEQ01000036.1:0-15800 GCA_003316335.1 Hemileccinum impolitum
TGCCATGGTGAACTAAGTGTTCACTCTTCAGCTACAGAATGAGTTGACCTTTCACAAATGGAAGCAACTTCTGCTATCACAGCTCAAGACTCTCAGCCTAGCTTTAGGCAACTTGCAAGAGTCTTTTCATGGGACATTAGTCCACCAAGAAGAAGTTTATCAAGCCATTGCTGCGGGTCTTCTGCAAATCCCTTTATTGAGAGAATGCACTCTTTCCCCATTGTTCAATCCCAACAATGACTGGGATATCAACAGTACACCTCAATGCCTTAGAACTCCCCTGCTGTATGTCAGGCTTGAGGACTTAGAAGGGTTAGAGGATGGGGAGATTTATAAGCCAAAGCTAAGGAAGCCAAGGCAAAAGAAGGTTTACCAGAGGGTAACCAAATATGAAAGGAAGGAGATGACTTTGACTCAGACAATTGGGCAAGTCAGGCTCAAACCATCCTCACTGAGAGCAAGGAAAGGGCTTAAGAAGCCACTGCGGTATAGGATGGCAAAGAAGCCAAAGTTTTAGTGCATGAAAGATTGGGTACGAGCCCTTTATGGAATCCTTGCAACCATTATACTCCTTTACACCACAATATTATACCAACATTTTCCACAACATCCTCGAAAGATTGGGATGGGAGACTTTGTCCTCCACACTATGAGAGAAGATCTTTATAAAGACACCAAGAGCGTCGACTTCAACAAAGAAGCAAATGAGTACTTTAGTGCTCCACAAGATCTATCCGGATGGGACACACCTGAAGAGGATGAAACATCTTGGGGACCAGCCATAGCCATAATTGCAGGTGTAACCAAAAACTACATCCAAGATATCTAAAGGGATGTCAGGAGGTGCTCAGACCACATGGCAGGAGATGATGGCCAACATGCAGGCCATGTTGGACTCTCATTCCACACATTTACAACAAGTCAAGCAAGAGAAGGCATTATTAATGGACACATTACTACAGGCCAATGAGCAGCTTGCTACTACAAAGGAACAATCCCAACAAGTGGATCAGTGGATAAGAGAGCTGGTTGGACTTATGCAATGGGGAGGTTAAAAAGGAAAGTGGCAAGAGAAGCTGATCCATCTCAATGCAGATGAAGAAGAGATCTTTGATCTTGATGAAGAAGATGAGGAGGATTACTCTGCAACAGCGTCCACAGGCTCCAAAGTGGAGATATTCATAGACCCCAGGACATATGACAGATCCCCAGGAAATTTTGAAGAATGGTGGATCAAGATGAAGGCTTGGTTAAAAGCAAACCCCAAGCATTTCCAAAATAGAAAGAATGGAGTCCAGAGTTGGAACATCAAACAAATGTGGTTTGCAATCCTCTCTAGGCTACAGGGACAGCAAGGATCCTACTTCGCAGAAGTTGAACTGAATCAGATGAGTAGCAGGATGTCTACTGTGAAAACCATTCAGGACATACAGTCGGAGATAGAAGGGTTATTCCAGCCAGTCAATCAAGCAGATTGGGCCATGATGCACCTCCACTCCTTCAGACAAGGTGAATGGGACTTACCAAAGCAATTATCCATCAAGGGATATATCAGCCAATGGAGAGCTCTAAATGAAAGGGCCAACCTTGGAGATGTAGCTGGGGTCAACAACATAGAGAATGGCATCTCAAAGGAGATATAGGCTGAACTCTTCAAAGGTCATCAAAGGTCTAACATCGATGACACACTTAAAGAAGTGCTCAAAATTGGGCAACAGCTGGATGCACTTAAGACATTCAATTGCAGAACCAAAGAGGAATGTAAAGAACCCCGCAAAGTCAATGCAACACAGACACAAGAGGGTACTAAAGGCCAGAACTGCTACAATTGCAGATCAGGTAAACACATATCAAAGTACTGCAATCAACTGCGAAAGGAATGCAAGAAGTGCCACTTCCTAGGAGGAGGGCACAAAGACAGCTGCTGATATACAGTGGCTCAAAAAACTGTCTGCATGTTTGCACATTTTGCACTAAAAGCTCCTAACTGCAATAACACTTAACCCCTATCTAAACTATGAGAGGATGAAATCCTCCGCCCATTCAGGGCTTTCTATCCATCCAGGAATCAAGAGACTTAATCAAGAGGTGAATGAATGGCAGCTATTTTAAAATGACATGTCATACGAACAGTTTTTTGACTTTAAGTTTAAATTACATATATTAGACCCTGCATGCTGTAATATCATTACATACATTCAGTAAGGGTTCTTTTATGTCACCTTTATGTAACTGTGTGTCAACCCACTATATAAACCCTCACTATTCTATGCTTATTTTCCCACCATCACCATAAGACCTATTTCTCTCTTTCAAAAACAAAATATCATCTCTCTCTCCTCTCAACCAGGAAGAAGATTGCCTCCCAGACTGGCCTAGGAAAGTCTACAGTGGCTCAAGTCCTTCAGGAAATCCAATCAGAAATGCCTAGACTTCATGGTGGTCATCCAACCAAGCTTTCTGATACCAATAAAAGAGCTATTGTGCAGCAAATTATAACTGGCAAGGCCAAAAATGCTGTACAAGCTACACAATTCATCAACTCTATTGTTGACTCTCCTGTCTCCTCCCAAACAGTGAGAAATACTCTCAAGAAGGCCTCACTTAAAGCTATAGTGAAGAAAAAGAAACCACTTCTCTTAGCTATCCATAGGAAAAGGAGGCTAGCCTTTGCTCTCAAGTATCAACATTGGACTGTGGAGGACTGGAAAATGGTTAT
Organism: Hemileccinum impolitum; assembly: GCA_003316335.1. NCBI lineage: Eukaryota > Fungi > Basidiomycota > Agaricomycetes > Boletales > Boletaceae > Hemileccinum > Hemileccinum impolitum. Next base: position 2,720 of record QFEQ01000036.1, read on the forward strand.
ATGGTTAGATGAAACCAAAATCAACAGGATTGGGTCAGATGGGCAAGAGTATGTGTGGAAAAGGAAAGGGGAAGGGTTAACTTCTAGAGAGGTTAAAGGTACAGTGAAGTTTGGTAGAGGTTCACTGATGGTGTGGGAGTGTATAGGATGGAATGGTGTTGGGGTATTGAGTGAGGTTGAGGGAAGAATGGATGCTGAACAATATGTGGCCATTTTGAAGAAGGGGTTGCTTCAAAGCATAGAGGAATCTGGAATCTCAGAAGGTGATATTATCTTTCAATAGGATAATGACCCAAAGCATACCTCTAGAAGAGCCCAAGGATGGTTTGAAGAACAAGATATCAAGCTTCTAGATTGGCCTGCATAGTCTCCAGACCTTCATCCTATTGAACACACTTGGAATCATCTCAAAAGGCATCTCTCAGCCTCTTATGGGAGTTCATCAATTATGGGAAAGAATGGAGGTAGAGTGGGGAAAGATTTCTGTGGAACAGTGTCAAAAATGGATAGAAAGTATGCCTAGAAGGATTGAAGCAGTTATCAAGCCCAAGGGAGCTCATACCAAATATTAGATACTTTGATTTTTGTAAAGTCAAAAAACTGTCCGTATGACATGTCATTTTGAAATGGCTGCCATTCATTCACCTCTTGATTAAAGCTCTTGATTCCTGGATGAATAGAAAGCCCTGAATGGGTGGAGGAATCCATCCTCTCATAGTTTAGATAGGGGCTAAGTGTTATTGCAGTTGGGAGCTTTTAGTACAAAATGTGCAAACATGCATATAGTTTTTTGAGCCACTGTAGGAGCACAATGGTGACAGACACACACACGTGTAACGCCACCAATACCAAGGACCCCATGGACCCTATAAGAGGAATAGGATATGAAGAAGCCAAGGCCCACTTCTGGGACTTGAAAGAATGCCACGACAAGGAGCAGTCAGGAAAAGGCAAAGTGAACAGAACACTGATGAGTCAGACTTCGATGATAGTGATATTTGTACTAACAGTGATTGTGAATCAGATATAAGTCAGGGAGCAGCTCAAGAAGAGCACAGCAGGGATGTAACACCTATGCTTCATTCTCCCTCAAAAATGCAAAAATACGAAGAAATTGAATCAGTAACCTACCTGCCAGTTCAACTAAAGACAAAAACAGCCAAGATGTGGAAAAAAGGATCAGAAGGAGTGGCCGGATATAATCTGTACACCTCAGAAGCACAGATCATACTAGTGTGAGGACAAAATCTAGTCCCGATAGATATAGCCATAGTGCTACCAGAAGGAACTTATGAACACATTGCCCTAAGATCAGAGCTCACAGCCAAACACCAGATAAACATCCATGCTGGAGTTATAGATGCTGACTACCAAGGAACCTTGGGCATCATTCTATTTAATCACTCTGAACACAACTTCATCACCTCCCTGGGTGATTGAGTCACACAGCTAATCATTGAAAAGATTGACAACCCTACACTAGTGGAAGTAAAGGAACTTCCTGCAATGAAAAGAGACCAAGACAGATTCGGATCTACAGGAGGAGTACACATTCACCAATACAGATAGGGAAATCCAGATGGAGATAAAGATCACACCACTCAGGAAATCCCACTACCATGAAATTATGGCGCTACTAGATAGTGGTGCCAATGAGATATTCCTTGATAGGAAATGGGCAGAAGAACACTACCTGCCATTATGACCATTATGACATCCCATTGCAGTATACAATGTGGATGGGACACTAAACTCTGTAGGGCAGATAATGCATATGGCAGAACTCATCATAGAGTTCCAAGGGCATTGAGAAAAGATCTCAGCTGAAATCATAGACCTTGGAAAAAACTGAATGGTGCTGGGATACATGTGGCTAAAAAAGCACAATCCTAACATCAATTGGGCAAAGGGGATAGTGAAGATGGAAAGATGTCCACAGAGCTATCAAATCTTGCAGGACAAGACCTTCTTTGTAAGGAAGGTGATGAGAGAAGAACAGGTGCATGCCTGGAAGGTGCATCATATACAAAATGCAACGAGTGAAAAGCCAAGGGTCCTAAAAACTGTGGAGGAAATTGCACCATCCCAATTCCACAACTACCTCCATGTGTTCTTGGACAAAGAGTGAGAACGGATGTCCATAAGGAAACCATTGGATCATGCTATTGACCTAAAAGAAAGCTTTGTGCCAAAGAAGGGAAGGAATATACCCCTATCACACAAAGAACAGGAAGAAGTAACGGTATATCTGGATGAACAACTCAGGAAGGGATATATTTGTCTATTGAAATCTCCTCAGACATTGCTGATCTTCTTTATCCCCAAGAAAGAAGGGAAGAAATGGATAGTGACAGATTACAGATATCTGAATGAACACACCATCAAGAATAACTATCTGTTACCCCTAATATCGCAATTGGTTGATAAACTCCAAGGAGCCAAGCTCTTTACGAAAATGGATGTGCATACAGGGTACAACAACATACAAATCAAAGAAGGAGATGAATGGAAGGCCACCTTCATATGCTTTTGAGGTGCCTATGAACCTCTTGTCATGTACTTCAGCATGACTAATTCACCAGCCATATTCTAAATGATGATGAGTGAGATCTTTGCTGATATGGATGATGTAGTCATAGTATACATCGACGACATCCTCATCTTCACCAAAATGGATGATCTTGAGAAGCATGATAAAATCATGGCAGAAGTACTAAGGAGGCTAGAAGAAAATGATATATTTATAAAGCCAGAGAAATGCGAGTTCCACACCACAGAAATAGAGTTTCTGGGCCTGGTTATTGGTCCCAATGGAATCAAGATGGATATGGACAAGATCCAAGCCATACTGCAATGGCCAACTCCCACAATGCTCAAAGGAGTATGGAGTTTCCTAGGACTTGCCAACTTCTACAGAAGGTTCATCAAAGATTATGCATCTATTGCCTGACCACTCCCTGATCTGACAAAGAAAGGTGTTTGATACACTAAAAGAAGCATTTACAACGGCACCAGTACTGGCCTACCCAGACCACAACAGTCATTTCAGATTAGAGACTGACACATCAGACTTTGCCACAGGAGCAGTCCTATCATCACTAAATGAAGAAACCCAAAAGTGGCACCCAGTTGCCTATATGTCACACACTATGTCCCCAGAAGAGAGGAATTACCCCATAGCAGATAAAGAGATGCTCAGCATCATAAGAGCACTCAAACTCTGGTGACACTACCTGGAAGGAGCCAAGTATGAATTCGAAATCTGGAATGATTATATGAATCTACAATGGTTCATGAAAAATCAGAATCTATCCAGGAGACAGGCATGATGGGCCAGATACCTATCTAGGTTCCACTTCAAATGGGTACACAAGCCAGGAGCAATGATGGTAAAAGCAGATGCATTATCACGAAGGGAGGATTATTTCCACAGTATGGATAACAACAATCAAGAAGCAATTATCATCAAGCCGGATGACATCTGTGCCACAAAGAAAATGGTTAGGATCCAAGATACCGGAGAAGACCTCCACAAACAAATTACAACAGCCAATGAAGCTTTAATGTTCCCACAATGCCAAGAACTGCAGAACAGATATGGAATAGATATAGACCTCCAAAAAGAGGGTAAACTATATGTCGCGGATGAAGAAGACCTTCAAAGGAACATCATCACCACTTATCATGACATCCCGGTTGCAGGACATCCAGGTTATGACAAGATGCTAGCCCTAATACGGCAGCACTACTTCTGGCCCTAGATGGCAGCAGAAGTAAAAGAATATGTGTCACACTGTGACCAATGCTAATGATTTAAAGGAATGAATCAGAAGCCAGTGGGAAAGCTAATACTGCTTGAAGCCCCTGATATGCCATGGGTAGATATCTCAGCCAACTTCATCACAGATCTACTCATGTCCAATGGATATGATTCAATCCTTGTGGTTATAGATCAATTCTCCAAAGAAGTGGAGTTCATCCTGTGTAACAAAGCAATCACAGCATTGGAAACAGTGAAGTTATACCTAAACAGGGTTTGGGTCAATCATGGAATCCTATGGAGCATAGTGTCTGATTGAGGACCTCAGTTCACCTCACAAGTGATGACGAATCTATGCCAACAGCTTGGAATCAAACCCAAGCTCTCTACAGTATTCCACCCGCAAACAGATGGGCAGATGGAATGTATCAACCAAGATGAATGGGCAGAATGGCTAGCCCTCACTCAGTTCTAACACAATTCCATGATCCATTCAGCAACCAAAAAGACACCATTTGAGATCACCCGCATGTATAAATCATGAATGGGGGTTGAACCCCTACCCTCACAGGCACTGGCAGCCAATGAATTTGCGGATAAAGTCAAAATAGTGCTAGATGACACCAAACAAAACATTATAAAAGCATAGGAGTGGATGAAAACACAAGTAGATCGCCACAGATCCAAGGCACTGATGTACACCCCAGGAGATCAGGTGTGGCTGAGTACAGAAAACCTTCAATTGCCTAGAGCATTAAAGAAGTTAACAGAGAAATGGCTGGGACCATACAAAGTCAAACAGGCAATGCCCAATGCAGTTGAGCTACATCTACCATGCACAATGAAAATCCACCCTATGGTCAACATCTCCAGAGTCAAACCATACAAAGAATGATTGCCAGATTAAACAGCATTCAAACCAGGACCAGTCATGGTCTTGGAGAAGAGGGAGGACCTATATGAAGTGGACTACATCATTGATTCATGATACAAAGGACAATGCCTTGAATACCTAGTCCACTGGGTGGGCTATGAGGAGGAGGAACAAACTTGGGAACCTGCAGGTAACATGTTGAAAGCCAAAGAGGCCATAGACCAATTCCATCGATCCCATCCCTCTGCACCCTGTCATCTCAACATGATCTATGATCAATTCATCACGCTCTTTAAAGAAAATCTATTCCCCACTATCCCCACACACGGAACTCAGATCACCACAGTCTTCAATCACCTAGAAGTCAATCTTTAGAAGGGGGGTGATGTTGCCAGCTGCAATGATGATCTGGACAAGGAATATAGAGATAAGGAGATGGCAACTGGTGGTGTCAACATTGACGAGGATAACAAGTATGAGGTTGAATATCAGGATGGCAACCAAGACGATATGATATAACATAAAAGTGGTCCTGAGTAGAGGGCTAAGCTGGCAAGGAAAAGAGGAGTGGTTCCACTGAGTTGCAGGCACTGTTGATGGTGGGTGGAACAAAGTGAATAGGACTAAGGTATAGCAACGATACAGGAGGGTATATATAGTGAGGAGCTATGACCTTAGGGCAGGCCAGCTGAGTCCTAAATAGTTTAGGGTAGGCTGGGAATGTAGAATGTCATGGAACATTGAGGAAGAAAAGAGGTAAACAGAAATAAGTGTGAGAGAAATGATAAGGACATGAGGCATGACATCATCAATGATGTCATGGATCTAGCCTCAAGTCATGTGCCAGTTCCCAGGGTCATGTGCACTGGTCACATGATCTGGAAAAGAAGAAACAACTAAGTACAACAGTGCTCAGTAATGCAAGCATATGAGCGAAAGATGAAAAGTTAAAATAAAGGTGTATGCAGATCCAAACTATAACAAGTGATGAAACAGCTCAACTCGCAATGTACATGCTCATCACCTAGGTTAGTGACACCCACAGCTCAACTCCCAGAAAACTCTACAAGATATCTTATCCTATTGGGTCACATGACCTAATCTAATCTCCAACCAATCACACACAGTCTTTTCATCTCAAGACATAAAACGGACTTGTCATTCAACTTTAACATTCAAACCCTGAACCCAGGCTCTAGGGCTATACCCTTTTAGTATGCACAGCCTTCTTTTAACTTCCATGCTGTGCTATGCTTCTTATTTGACATACGGGAGTCATCATGACTCACTTCTCTTTGCACATAGCTTCATTTCATATTCATGGCTATATGCACAGCATCTATTTGATATTGGGCAGAGGGTTAACCTTTATATGGTTAAACCCTTCACACACAGAGTCACTATGACTCAACATGAGTCATAGCATAGCCTCATGTGCACAGACCAGGACCATAATATGTACAAACACTGTAACAGTATATAAGGACCAGAAATAGTGGTCAGAGAACCTCAGAAAAGTTCTCTTGGTCTTTCCTCTGTGAATCAGGCCTTGAGTTCTACTCAAACCTGATTACCTTTCCCATTCCCATTCCCCTCTGGTGGAATAGTCCTGAATACATCTCCCTTGGGAGTATAAGCATCAGGGTTGTTTCATTATGTGCATAGATTTTGATAAGGGTTTTGTTTAAATGCTGATTTACTTTACTAGTCTTTGTCCATGAAGGTTTGAATGGTGCCTGAGTCCAATAGAGATATTGTTGATTGGTGGACCCAGTTCTTGTTTTTCTGGAAGAAAATATCAGTGAGAATATTGAACTCCCCTCCTTGAGAGGGATCTGGTTTGTGATGAGAAGAAGAAGTGGGGGAGGATTTGTAAGAGGAAATGTGTGATTGTTTGTCCATTAACAGGGAATTAAGCACACTATGTTTTACTTCTGGTGCCACGCCCAAATGGGGTGCCCTTTTGGAACTATCATACTGACAAAACTTGTTATTGAAATTCCTTTCAGCCCTTTGGGCTATGTCATGTGAATTCAATGGAGGTACAAAAGTGTTCAATGATGAATCCTCAACCTTGTCACTATCCATCTCCCCTTCAACAAACAAAATGGAAAAATAGTTACCATAAGGAGAAGAAGAAGCAGAGGAAAACAGTAAAGATGAAACAAAACTAAGGTCTGTCACTGAATGAACACCTCCCAGATTCACTTGGCCTTGCCTTTTCCCTTGAGTCCTTCTGCAGCTAACTGCTGTGCCTTGGCTTCAAACAAGTTGAAGTAATATGCCTGTGCTTCTTCATTTTACCAGGTAGGTGGACCTGGTGTTGAAGTAGATGATGAGGAGGCAGCCACAACTGAGGCAATGGCCATTGTGGGTGTGAGTGGGATTTCACAGTTGGAAAAGTGAGGAGGGGCATAGGTAGTTTTTCCTGTAAGCAGATCAAAGGTGGCTTGCCCTTAACCATACATACATCTCAGCTTCTTACAGTTGTACAAGATGTGTCCTTGTTCATTACAGTTGTAACAAGTGCACATGTTGGGGACTTGTCCCTGAATGGCCTGAACATCTTGCATTGGAGCCCCCTGACCAGGCTGCATTCCAATGGCAGTGAACTGTGGTGGCTTCAGTTTCATGGATGTGGGGATAATGGTTTTTGAGCATTCGAGTCACATCCAGTTAAAGGTTTTCCCTACTGTGATGGTGTGTTTTTTCCACTTGGGAAGGGATTTGGTGATTGGAGGGTCATGAAGTGAGATTTGGAAATAGATGTTGTAATCTATGTTTTCCTTGTATACATGAAGTGCATATGCATTGTCTACTGCAGCATCCAGACACAAGATGTCGAATTGTTGGGTGTAGACCTTGATTGGCAGATGTTCCTACTTGAATGCAGCTAGTGCTTTATAGGCTTCTTCCTTGAGGACATTGATGTGGAAGTGATTTTTGATGTCTTTTTTCACCTTAGCCCAGTTTGGCCATACCATGGATTTGCCAGTGGCCATTGATTGTTGCTCCTCCAGTTCATTGTAATAAGCTAACTGGATGTGGGTGAAGTCTGAGGTGTGCCCTATAAGGCAGAGGAAGGCAGCAGCAGTTTTTTGTTTGTTGTTGAGGCCTGATTGGCACTCAACCCAGGTGACCAGATGAACCCACTAGTTACGGTAAGTTTTACAATCACCATCCTAGGTCCCAGGCTCAGTGAAAGCCTTGTATGCATTAGAGGATGGAGGGGGTGGAGGGGACAGAGCAAGTTGTTGGGCCTGGATAAGGGCCACCAGACCATTGATAGCATTGATAAGGTTGGCCTGCAACATCCTTACTATTCCCTATTTTCCAAAGGAATTCTGGGGATTTTTTCACAGGAAACAGGCTGGTTTGGCAAGAGTGGTGCACGGGTGGAGGATGGAGTGGTTGGGAGCCCTGAGGTCCCAAAGGGGGTTGAAATCCAAGCGGCGATAGTGTTATAGGCATCCGGGATGGAAGACTAGAACATGGCGCTATCCTGACTCTTGGCAGGATGGCCGATGCCTATACTGAGGTTGCGATGGTTGTGAGGTACGAGAGGCATCGTCAATGTCTGAGGAACTCAGCGGAGGGGCGATCGAGCGATGATGAGAGCGGAGCCACTTATACGTAGGTGGGCTAGTGCCTTTAGAATGAAGGGTGATCCCCCAAAGACCACAATGAAAGGATAGGGATCCTTCATCGTAGTCCCTAGGGCTTATATAGAGACTACAGTAGTGACAGTGACTATGTTATGGGTGACTAGGGTAGAGGGTACTACCTAAAGGGTGTAGTCCATGCAGATAACATGCGGTGTGGTAGGAAGCATGGCTACGGCGAGGTAAAGCGGAGATTAACTGAGGGTGAGGCATACATGTGCATGGGAATGGAATGGAAGAGAAGGTGTATGCCGAACCTTATCGTAGATTAGATTGTGGCAGAGATCTAGATCATCCCGATCAACGGAGATAACTGTGGGAAGATCCAATTGGGGACAAGGGTAAGGATAGGGGCAGAGTCTAGCGTGTGCCCATATCCGCTAAGGTAAACGATACAATAAAAGAATGTTAGTCCGGTAACTGATAGAGATAGTGATATACGAGCCGGTACTGTAACAGATAGCAAGGATCTTGTTGATAGATGTGGCAAGTTTGAATCTTTTTTCATCTCAAGTAGAGACCATTGGTGCCCTCAGGCTTAGGAGTGGTGTTGTTAGGGTCTATTGATTGCGCATATGGGCATACATTAAGTTAGTAAAATGCTAAGGCTGCTGCCTCTCTCTGAACTTTGATTCGTGCGAGCCATTTAGTATGACTCATAAAAAGTGAAGGGGGAATGTAGCAGTTTGGCCTTTTAGTGAAGTCCTATTCAAGTGAAACTATATTGGTCTCGGATTGGTTGAACTAGAAAGATGGTGACAAGAAGGTGACAGTTGATGATGTCAGCGAGGATGTCAATAATGACAATAAGATGAGCAATCAGCAAATAGATGGTTGCAAGTCAAATTATAAATGTGCCCCTTGGTAGAGGGTGAGGCTGGCAATGGAGAGTAGTGATTCCATGGCTTGGCCTGGCTTAGGGGGTTGGTGGCTTTACAAAATCACAAGCCAAGCTTTGGGTCTTTAAAGCTTCTAAAAACAGCCTGGCCTGGCCCAACAGCCTAAGCTTAGGCCTGGGCCAAAGCTTAACACAGAGTGCTATCAAAATGTACAAGATAAGATGTAGTACAAGACTTAAAAATAAGCTATTCATTGATATCAAGATTACCATCCTACTCATTCTCAGTCTCCCCATCCTCATCACCAGACTCTTGCTTGCCATGTACCTCAGGGGTGAGTGAAGAATCCTCTTGAACCAGGACATTTGTCCTTGTACTACATTTCAAGAATTGAAGAGCTTCCATGATGTTGGCCTTGAGACAGTTGTGGTGCTTGCTGATGGTTATCCCTGCAGATGAAAATGCACATTCTGATGACACAGAACTGGCCATGATAGGGAGGAAGTCCCACACCAGGGATCCCCACACTGGGTATCACACAGAATGCATTCCCCACTACTGCACGATGGTGGTGTCACCAACATGTTCCTGCATGCTAAGGTAGTCATGGAAGCCCTGCAGCCATAGGCATGTGGGATCACCACTACACTTGTTGCTCTCATTCTAGCCAATCATATCCTCACTCTCACAATCACTCTTATTATCAATATCAGCTAATAGAGTGTTGATTTTGGGGTTATGTGTTGTGATGCAACATTTGTGGTTCATAGGCTGTGGGGCATTGGTGTCTGAGCCATACATCGTGTAGTAGTGCTCCTTGTACTTGTTGGATTTATTAATGGAGAATGTAAGTGAGAGAAAAAGCACTTACAATCAATTCAGCATGCTTCATTGCTTCACTTGCAAGCTGTTCACCCCAATTAGCACAGATGTAGTCGAGCTGTTGATGAAGATTGAGGACTAGAGAAAGAAAGCAGGCATCAGATAGGTATGAGATGTTGTAAGTACTTACTCATTGCTATTATATGCATATCAGACGTCACTGTATGCTCATAGTAACAGGATATTTTGTGCACTCCAACCTCAAGTGCAGCGCTGAATTTAGTAAATTTCTTACTTTTTGCATATGATGACCACGCTTTGTGTAGCATCTCCAAAGCTGGGAGGGCTATGTGTAGCGTGGGTCCCTGCTCTGTTGAGAATGCATGTTGAGCATTCTCTGCAAACTATTATGAATGGCATCACATCAGCATGTGATGAAGTTGAAAGGAAAGATGATAAAGATGTACCACAAGAAGGGCAAGAAGCAAATGGACTTGGACCCACTCCTGCTTGGATAATTGGAGGCCCAGGACTTTGTGACATTTCTCCTGGTCATTCCCATGATCTTTGAATACAAGCCATTCAACGAATGTGTTGACATCCTATATTAATATTAGCAAATGTAAATGCACAAGTATCATCGGATACACTTACCTCCTTGAGTTCAAGTGCATGACTGAGCATGGTGAATGTTGATAACCATTGGACTTTCATATTGAGGATGAGTTGCAAGGGGGGGAGCATGTCTGAATAGTCTTGAATAGCTCTTTGCATTGTGCCAATGAACAAGCCTAAGCATACCCATCAGTGTCTTGGTAACTCCAAATACATGTAAGACTACCTACCTTGACAGAGATGGTGCGAACAAGGCCGATCAGGTCTTGATCTTCACTATTGCTTGAGACAACAATATCAGTGTCAGGTGAGGAGGGGTTGTAGTGTTTTTATGTGCTATACATTGCAAGGAACATCTGTGTTGCAAGATTGATGACATGAGCCATGCAACTGTGATAGATGCAGTCAATATACACAGTTGCCAGCCATTATGATCAAGACTGATGTACCATAATCATCACTTTGCCCCATCAAAGGGCTTACCTGTCTTGGACATCAGAAGACGGGCAAACTCCATCATCATCATGTTGTTGTTGCTTGCATTGTTGCTTGTGACATATCCAATCTAGTTGGATGGTAAGGAGATGTGAGTGGACAGGTCTAACCAGCAGATCACGCACCCTATGAGTTATACCCAAGTGTTTGACACTTTTATATAGTGCCTGCCTGAGATGGACCCCATTGTGCATGTTGTTGAGCTGAATGAACATGATAACACCTGTGTGAAGCATCCACATATGGGGTGTGTTCTCTTCAATCCATGACACAGTGATAGCAAAGTAGCCATCGCAGTTGGAGGCTTGCCATGCATCACAAGTGCAGTTGATTCATTCTTCAACACTCTGGCTCTATTATACTGTGTTAGCTGAGTAGTCTGTCAGAGTATACATATGTACCAATAGTTTTTTCTTGAGCAAGAGGAAATCGAACTTGAATTTATTGATAATGAGCTCACAGACCGTGGTACAACCAGGCACCTTGATTCTGTTAGAAGCGTGTGAGACAATGTTGAGCAACTGTTGGAATGTGGATGCTCCATGCAATAAATAGGCTGTAGCATCGTTTGTTAGTGAGTTAATTGCCATTGACGAAATCACTCATCTGGTCTGTCACAACAAGCCACTCAATATACAGTTGCTTCAACTCTGCAAGCTTACCTTTTTTTCTTTTTGGGTGGGCTCTCACTGGACGATTCAGCAGAGGAAGTAGCGGCATCGATGTTGAGGACTTTGTGAGTCCATTTTGGGCCAGCCTCACCACCAGGTGCCAGTGCATTTGCTGTGGTATTGTCTTCAGGTGGCCATATTGCTATCTGAGCTTTCTGGTGGGAGGAAAGCTTCAAATTGGTGGTGTTCTCAGCACATGTCACATGTGCAGATGGCATGGCTGTATGTTTGGGCCGGTGGGGCTGTTCTTCAGTGTTGGACATACTGCTGTATTAAGTGAACAAATGGTATTGGCAAATGAAATGAAAATTTCATAACCATATACCATTTATAGTTATTGGCTCTTGCCGGTAACAGAAATGTGCCATCCTCTGCATGGCTCCCAGGCTTCTGGGGCCTGGCTTGGCTTGGCTCATGGCCTCCCAAAATGGCAAGCTGGGCTCCAAGCTCCACCAAGCCCCTAACACAGCATGGCTCAGCCAGGCTTTTTGGAGCCCAGCTTAGCAGACCTGTGGCTTTCAGGCTGGGCCACAGCATCACTAATGGAGAGAGGAGCAGTATCCAAGAGCAAAGGGCCCCTTTGTGAGGAGGGAATGCAAATGAATAGGACTAAAGTATGAGGGAATTACAGAAAGGGTTTATATAGTATGAGTGAGTACTTTAGGGCAGGTTTCTGGGTTCTAAATAGTTTAGGGCAAACATGAGAGAAAGAATGTGATAGAACATTGAAGAAGATGGTGATAACCATGAGAAGAGATAAGGACTATAAGGTATAATGTCATTGATGACATCATAAGTCTAGCCTCAGGTCATGTGCCAGTTCTCATGGTCATATGCACTGATCACATGACTTTGGAAAGAAAGAAATGCTAAGATAAAATAGTACTCAGTGATGGGTAGCATATGAGCAAAATGTTACACTTTGTCCTTGGGGGGACTAGTGTAGCCCTTGAGAGTGCTGTATAGTTTAATCAAGCACAATGAGGAACAGGGATGCCTGTGTCAGCATTGCCAACAAGCAGAGGTTCAGTCAATGATGGTTGGGGGTGAATGGTGAGAACAAGGAAGGTCAAGAGCATCCACTCAATGGTAGGATGAAGACCAATGTGGGGGTCACATGAGGTGAAGCCACAGACCAGATAGATTGCAGAACAAAGATGAGGAAAGACAAGGGAGAACTAAGCTAAGGTACAAATGAGAGGGTTGTGCCTCTTATATACTACAGGTGACTAGTTGTTATAGTTTGGGCATGTGTATGTTACGGACTGCAACAACAACGGGTTGAACGAGAAAGATGGAGACGAGTAGTCGTCGGGATACGACGTCGACGTCGACAAGTACAA
>QFEQ01000367.1:0-54344 GCA_003316335.1 Hemileccinum impolitum
ATATTTCCTCGTATCAGTCTTTCTAGTCAAAGTCATCGCCATTGCAGCCTGCAACACTATGAAACAGTGTGCCTTATGCTCACACTAGCTGCCCTCGAAAACTGGCATATGGAAGTCATTGACATTAGGAGCGCCTATTTATATGATGAACTTAATGAAGAGATCTTCATGGAACAACCAGAAGGATTTAAAATCCCTGGTGCTGACCACAAAATATTGCACCTTAAAAAGGCCCTTTATGGATTAAGGCAAGCAGGCCTAGCCTGGTGGAACACACTTAATGACTCCATAAAAGAACTCAGTTTTGAATGGATCAAATCTGACCCAGGCATCTTCCTTTACAGGAAGAAAGGCTCCCTAATGGTAGTAGCCATTGTCTATGTCAACAATGCTGTCTTCTATGGTCCCTCTAAGGTGATTGTAGATGAAGTAAAGGGTCATTTCATGAAAAAATGGGAATGCAGAGATCTTGGAATTCTTTCATATGAATATCAGACATTCTGGCTGCAAGATCTTCATTGATCAGCACCAATATTTACAAAAAGTCATCAAATGTTTTGGTCTTCAAAATGCCAAATCTGTCCCAACCCCTCTACCACAGGGGTACTACCCTCTTCATAACAATGCACCAGTAAACCACACACTCTAGACCAAATTCCAAATTGTTATCGGATCATTGATATACATCATGATCAGTACAAGGCCCAATATTACCTATGCAGTAACTGCTCTCTCAAAGCACTCTGCAAATCCAACTAAGGAACATCTATCAAAAGCACTATACATATGCCACTACCTCCTTGGAACACCAAACACAGCTCTATGCTTTGATGGAACACAGAATGCAGGCATAATCACCTATACTAATGCCAATTGGGCATCCAATCCAAACAATCGCAAGTCACAAACTGGCTGGTTTATCAAACTAGCTAGATGTACTTTCAGCTGGAGATCACGCCAGCAACCTACAGTTGCACATTCTTCAACAGAAGCTGAGTACATGTCCTTATCGGACTGTGCAAGACAAGCATTCTGGATTCGCCAACTTCTTGGCGAACTTGGTTATCAAATGAGCACCATACCCATTTGTAGTGACAATCAGAGGTCAATCTTTATGGCATCAAACCCTATCACTGAACAGTGCAGTAAGCCCATTGACATTTGATGGCATGCCATTAGAGATTGGATAAAAGATGGCCACATTAAACTCTTCTTCATTGAGGGAGTTTCTAACCCTGCCAATATGTTTACCAAAAATCTTGGCCACATAAAATTCAAGGAGTTCTGACAAAATCTCAATATCATCATGCTTTAGGCAGACAGTCATATGCCACCTTGTCTCATCAACACTTATACAGTGTTTTCACTCATGTGCCTCCCTGGCAGCTGAGCGATGTTACAGTATACAGCTTGTACTTGCTATCTCTATCACTTCTCCAGACTAACATTTACTTCAATGTTTACCTTAGCGGATTACGGGCATACGCTAGACTCTGCCCTTATCCTTACCCTACTCATGATTAGATCTTCCCATGGTTATCTCCATTGATCTGAGATAGATCCCATCTGGATCTCTGCCATGATCCAATCTATGATTAGATTTGGCTTACACCTTCGCTTCTATTCTTTCACCTCCATGTGTAAACCTCACTCTGTTAATCTCCACTCCTTCTTGTAGCCATACCTTCTACCTCACTGTTACCTCATGTATGGACTACCCTTTACCCTAGTCACCATCACTAGTCACTGTCACTACTGTAGTCTGCTATATAAGCCTGGGGACTATAGTGAAGGATCTCTATCCTTTCATTGTGGTCTCTGGGGGATCATCCTTCATTCTCATAGGTCTAAGCCAGCCTACATACAATGGCTCCCAACTCTCTCATTTCATCAGATCACCCCATTGCCAAGTCCTCAGGGCATTGACGCTGCCCTCCTCTCTACCTCATTGCAACCTCAGTATAGGCATTGGGCTGCTCCTAGCTGAGTAGTTGCCCATGTTCTCATCATCACCTCATTCCTCATTGATGCCTATAACAAGTGAGAGGAAGTGTTGAATGGCAGATATGCTGGCCTAGCCCCATCCTTACTTACATTTAGCATAGCTTATTCTACATTACCATATTAGGTATATTTGTAAGGTATATAAGATTTGAACTCAGCATCTGAGTTCTAATAGACTTTTGACTTCATATATCCATCGTCACCAACAGCACCCATCAACCTCAAACCATCCTCTCCAAAGTAAGTGGTTACACTACCTCTGTAGTGTAGTGTTTTCAACAATTGTGTCACATGGAAAATATGACTACATGGGCTCACTGATGAACAGATGACACTAACATCATGAGTTCATAGACATCACATGGGATAATTTTCCAAATTGCCCATTGAAGCTAGCACTGGAATCAGTGGGCAAACAACAGTCACATCACACATTTATAGGCTTCATGTGGGATAAGCTTCCAAGTTGCCCTCTAGAACTAACACTGGAATTGATGAACCAAAAATGAACAAAATTGGGGCATTTGTTAATCATACTGAATTCTCACCAAGTGGCTACATTGGCAGTGAATGCACACCCATCACAAATCAGCCTAAATTTAAATTGACTATTCTAAGTTCCTGGCACATTCTGGGGGATTCCCAACCCAGGATAGCGATATAAACCACTATAATCTAGTTACCAGGAACAATGGCAAATTGAGACGTATTGCGTCCATTCCTGCAATGACAACTTGATTATAACACTCAATAAAGAAATTTTAGTTTCAGTGGTGGTGCTGAATAGGTTCCGGAGTTTGAATCTGACGAAATGCTCCTGCGTTTCAGGTGTTCTCCACTACCTCGATGTTCCTTTACTAGTGACCACTTTAGAGCAAGGTCTTTGTGTCAAAGACAGTATAGCACGATGGAACCGCAAACAGCGCCCGATCTCTCGACTCCAACTGCGGGTACCATCTCCACATGTCGCTGCCAGACCAACTGACCAACACACCATCCCATCGCAGACCTCCAACTCTGAGCCGCTTGTGATGCAGATCGTCGTACGTCGGGACCTCTTTGACGTGAGTCTACATCAAACTTGACGCTGCAGTCCGGGCGACTGATCTCTCTCTGTGTCCAAAGAAAGAAAAGTGGGGTGTTGGACCACTCATGGCCCAGGCGGCGCATGCAGCCACCGCGGTATGCATGCTGCCTACACGTCCGCTTCAGTTCGTAATATGTTGACGTGTTCTGTCGGCAGATTTTGCACGAGACGCGTGAACGACAAGAAACAATCGACTATCTCGCCAATCTCAGGAACATGCGCAAGGTGTGTCTATATAAATCGTCGACGATCTGCGCCATAAGATGATTCGGGTTGCCGTAGGTTGTCCTTCAGGTGCGCTATGCTCAGTCTTGGACAGCCCTCTGTGCACGGCTGATCCTGTTGCGTGGTTGGTGTTTCAGACACCGGATGCGTCTACACTCGAGAAGCTTTCTGTAGCACTTCTGGGCGCGGGTCCGTCACCGATACCGCACCATGTCTGGATAGAACAACCGGAAAACATTCCTACTTGCATCGCTCTTGCACCCAATAGAAAGGACAAATCGATACGCAAAGCATTAGGCAAATCGTCATGCCACCTTTGGCGAAGCGATTGACGGTATTCTAATGATATATGGTTGCAGATTAAGATCACTGGATTGTATTAATGAATCTATGCGTTGCAAGAATGCATCTTAAGGTCGTAACAGCTTCGACAAAATTTCTGTCCTGTCTAGCCCGAATTCGTCCTCTGTTGTCGGATGCGACACAGTACGATTTCCCTCGTGCACTTCGAGTCCGAATTCTGAGGGGTACGTCTGCCATAAAGTTTCTTTAATCGAGAAAATGAACGTGCTGTGCTACGTTTGTTTTCTCGCTCGCGTGCACTATAATTACCACTAATTACAGTCTCTCACTGCCACCACTATAAGGATGCGTCTTCAAGTTTCAAGGCGCACCGTCGGGACAGCGAGCTCTTCAGAACTGGTCCACGGCATGCCAGGAACTCATGGTTTAGAAGAATGCGTTCAGCAAGCCTCTCCCGTGAGCTTGTCCTGGCTCAACGACAACCTCTTCGATGAGGACTCTCAAGCTCAAGTACATTAGGGATTCGGATCGTGTCGCGCACGCAGAGAAGCACGGGTCGGAATTGATTCCCTTCGACTTTCACTGTTAGGTGTGACAACTTGAACTTCACCAGACGAATTTTTCCTGCGGACAGACAGAGTCCTGGCTGACTTGCAGTCAGTTGGAGAGCACTCGACTAGCCTAACGTCCGTGCTGAATAGCCCAGCCAGCCCTACTCCGAGTCTCCTAGAGGAATTTCTCACCATAATCTTCGACGTGATCATTCCGAATCATCCTTTGCGTCGCGATTCGCGACGTACAACTTTACAAAGACCATCTCATTCCATAGCATTAACCTGGCTTGTTCTTGGCCAGCCTTGTCCGGGCCGAATGTCTACCCATAAGTCCTGGTCGATAATAGAAGACTCTACCTACGCATATCCTATAAACGGGCCTAGTGTATTGCAGCGGGATTCTGCAATCTTGAGGGTGACCACCGGTCCAGAGTGCGGGGAAGTGCGAGTTGAGAGAAATCTTTGTGGAGGAGGAATCGCTCGAGACCAGGTAATCTATGGATGTCTTGCAGTAGTCTATCTCGCTCAATTGCGAGCCTACAATGTCTGTCAGCTTCTCGTTGTAAAAACTCTCGATGCTCCGCACCCACGGTCTGTTCAGATGGCAAGGGCGATGATTTTTCATGTACGCTACCAACATGCTCTGGTGTTGCAGACAGATCCTGAAGTCTGTGGGCGTGATGTGGATGGGCAGACGACAACTCATGGTAAGAGCTGCGGAGCTGAGAGCGAACTTGCTCGAACCGCTCGACAGCTATTTGTGGGCCACCGGAGGCAAGAGCCGCAGCTGCGGCCTCGCGGACCACATCAGCGTGTTGGTAAGCTCCCGGTAACGGCGTGCAAGGAAGTGGCCGTTCCATGCGAGTTGCGGAAGGAGTTCAACAGCAACAGAATACACATCAAGGAGAGAGTGAAGGGACAAAAGACAAGCATGGAGAATCCATGTACATGATGCCTGAAACCGAACAGAAGCAGGACCTGCAGAGGCACAAGCAGCACTGGAGGATAGTACAAGTGCTTCCTCGAGGTCACTCATCTCTCCAGGTCGCTTGAAACGAGTCCTGTAGGAGGATCCGAGGATATTCAGATACAGAGGCTTGTCAGCGTGGCCATCAGGGGGTAAGGCCGATAGCATCCCGTAGCCTCGGAACCGCTTCCTCGAGGTCACTCATCTCTCCAAGGCGCTGGAAACGAGTGATGAAGGAGTTGCCAAGGTTGGTTGTTCAAACACCTAGGCTTGTCAGGGTAGCCATTGAGGGTTAAGGCAAACAGCGTCCCGTAGCCTCGAAACTGCTTCCCCGGGGTCGCTCAGCTCCCCAACGTGATCGAATCTGTATTTAATGCCCCAAGATTTGCTAGTCCCGCACGGTACCCGTGACTCCATACTGAGACTGTCCTGATAAATGCGCTCAGAAGATTGCTTGTTGGACGTCGCGTAAATGACCGAGCCGTTCGAAGCGGCACAGCAGCGTGACACCCAAACTCAACGGATCCGTGTTTTCTGACCACAAAGTGGACTCCCGCTCCGAAGGTGATTGTCCACGCGATCTGGCGCTGTTTCGTATCCTCTGTGCAATTGGACCATTAGCATTGCAGCTCGGTGCTCGTGACTCTCGCGAGAGCTCAGGTCCATCGCTCCTCGCAGGAGTGCTGCAACCCGCGCTGCATCGATTCCATCCCGTCGTCGCTGAGACCCCGCCAAATGCACCGAGGCCAGCTGGATGAACGTCGAGACTCGATCAGGTGGACGGGCAGCAAGTGCATTGCTATACAACATAAGCGGGACGTCGATGGAGGCATCGGTATGGACCTGACAGTGGATGAATCTTACCATTGCCATATTTGACTGGATAGCCGCCCGATAGGGATAGTCTAGCGGACAAATATTGAACGCATGCTCAAAATGTTTGATAACATGCTGGAGATCCTGTCCTTCCCCGTGCTTCCGGTGGCACGAAAGAGCGTTGTAGCCTTGGTCTGTAGTCTCCTCTAGTTGACCTCGAGATTCTGCGGTTGGCTAGGGATATACGCATGAATAACGACGGTGTTGAAGAAAAAGGGTAATTACGCAACGAGGGTCTAGAACCCTTGAGACCGATTTATTCACGACGCCGCTGTTGGGCAATCACCAAAAGAGACGAACAAGGGGACGTGACACCCCCATCCTTCGGCAAGAAGGTGAACGCTGTTATGGCATGAGTGCCCGACCACCACATAAAATCTTGTCCTACTCACGAAGGTCTTTTGCGCTGCGGTCCAGTAGTTCGCCCACGTTGCACAGTCATCGTTAACCTTCGCAACCGCCTGCCGTTACCCAGTATGGGCTGGAATTAAAAGAATGCGCGGATCGCGAGAGAAACAGAGGTAGATGGTCTGCAAACTCTGTAGTACTCCGACTGGTAGGAAGAAGTGAGTCTCACATTGGGATGGGAATATGCCATTCGACGACATCATTGTGTTGGTTTTTTGTCCTCCATTCGAGGTTACTGTGATGTACTACAGCATAAAAACCGGCGGGGAGTCGTCTGAGGCCAATTCCCCGGATACCTACCTTGTCATTAGCCACCCGTTCAGATTGTACCGAAAAATCAATTTCGTACTGGTAATGACTGTTTCTTCGTTCTCGTGCACATCCGGTAGGGACGTCCTTGGCCTTTCAGGCACGTTTTTCGTGCTAGTAGTACCGAATGAGTTTCTGCGCTTGATTTCCCTTGTGAGCTATCGACGATGCGCGAGATCGCAGTCAGGAGGAATACTAGGGACGTACTAGGGCCTCGCTTTTAAGCGTGTAGCAATAGGGCATGTGGGTGGGGACAGCAAATGGAGCAATGATAACATTCTTTGAAGAATGTTGAGGATAACACATGTAGCCACGGGGTTCGACGAACGCTAAGTGCATACAGCCTAATGCAATGTTCGCCTCATTGCAGCCTGCCCGTAATAGCGAGCTTACGGACCACATGTAAATTATGTGCAGACAGCAAGTCCCTGTGTGGGCGGATCACAGCTGTTTGAAAGTCCAAAACGCACGAGGCAGCTTTGAGGTTCTGGGTGCATCAGTCTGCGCTTCTGAAGTGTGGATGGACTGAGAGGGCGCCGGGAGTCAGCCTTTGGTAGTATGCCTGCACCTAGGTACCTCTGACCCCTGCGCGTCCTGAAGGCAAGACGCCATTCCAGGTTTCACTGCTTCTGTGCCGAGTCGTCAGCGTCAATACCCATCACATATATTGCCCACTTCTTAGTTGTCTCTGCCTTGGGGCCCTCGTTCTGCTCACATACTCGTTACCTGTCCCCGGTGCTATTCAAACTTTTTGGGTAGGCTGCGCTGCTGGTATGTAGGCACCCCGAGTAGACGTCATGCTGACCATGGTTTTCCATTGTTTCCAACCCGAGATAGCACTGTCAAGTTTACTTCTGCCGTCGTAATTCAACATCCACCCACAAGTCCTCTCGCCCGTCTCGACACGACTGTCGAATTATAGGGTCGATGAAAAGGCCACAGCTTCCAAACGAAGCGAAGTAGTGATCGAGCAGGACACGCTCGCAGTGCATATAGTCAAATTCGAGAGCTTGAATTTGTCACTAGAGCACATTGCAGACAACACGAGTTCTCCCGCTTCACCCTCTGGGACCTCTGGGCGCTTATAATAATAATAAAAAAAGGATTGTGAGTGAGTAACGATGGAAAATGAAGTTGAACGGGGTAAGGCGAGTCGTCCGTAGGGTGGCGTCAACGCTGACGTTGAGCGCCACAATCGAACATGACGGAAACCAAGGTTATCCCAGTCGCATTCACATTTCCAACAGCCATGGTTGGTTCGGTCCCGCATCTTATGCGAAGGGGCTCGCTTTACGTGCAGGTACGTAAATTTCTCGAGATGTGACTCATCCACTCCCAGTAGGGCTTGTCGTCCAAGTTTAAAAAAAGCCAACGCAATTGACGTGGCATGCGCACGTTGGTCGGGTGCTATGAATCCTCAGCTAGTGGTTGGTCTCGCACTCCCCCAGTGATAGCTAAAATTGTCTAGACCCGCTTTAAGGCGCCAAGCACTTAGCCCATCCATGAGGCTTCCGTCCTTCTCTCCCGCCTTGTTCCCTCAGTTGTACACCCACTGCAGACGATCATGGCGGCTACGCTGGATATCTGTGGACTCCAGGTTCCCCGTCCGCTGCAAAAGCATCTCGTAGTGTCTCTGATGACGTTTACCGTCTTCTTTACTGCATTTCTGCTCTTCCTTTTGGTCGGACTGTCGCTGACGATCATACCATCGATATACATCATCCAAGTTTCGGCATTAAATTCGACGACGCCCGCCTCGGATACGGCCACGAACCTCTACTTTGGGGTGTGGGGCGTATGTGCGACCAAGCAAGTAGATCCAATTGTGTAAACAGCGAGATACTCATCAAATTTTTGCAGCACCTTCGACTCGAGCATATCGCAAGGACTGTGCTATGGTCCTCAGCTCGGCTACACGATCCCGGCGAGTTTCCTCGCTGGTGTCGGACTCTCGACAGAGCTCGCCGATGTGGCTGAGACGGGTCTGTTGTTGCTCCTCTCGCTCCATCTCGTCGCGGCGGGGTTATCGACGACCGTGTTTGTGTTGTCGCTATTCTTACACTCGCACGTGGTGGCCATTATTGCATTGATCATTGCCATCGTGGCTGCAATCGTTGGGAGCGTCGTGTTCGCGGCTGATTTGGCGTTGGTGATCGTCGTCAAGGACAACATTGACTCGTTGGTCTCGGGAGTGGATTTTGGGGTGCAGTTTGGGAATGCGGTGTGGATGATCTTGACGGCGATGGTCATGACGTGGGTGGCTGTGGTGGTGTTGTCTGCGAGGGCGTGTTATTGCTGTGGTGTGCGACGGTGAGTGGATTGGGCGGCAGGTTCTGTGCGGTGTTGACTGGTTGATGGTCTAGTCCAAAGGCATTTTTGTCGTGATTCATGTAACATGGCCGACGACATTTCGTACATGTTAGGTGTCCATTATCTATCGCTACAATATCGAGTCCATCGTGATGTACATCTATGTGACAGATCATATACTGGCAAGAACGCCGCTGGCAAGGACGAGACCTGCAACGACGGAGAGCGGATGCACTGCGGAGCTAAGCGCGGCGTTTGCATTCTGATGGGGGTCAGCATGACTCGGCAAGGACGGAAGGATGACTGACGAGTTGCTGAGCGCTGGATGCACCGCTGCACTCGTGTTGACAGCCCAGATTCAGGTTGCTCGCAATGACCGATGCGACACCAGAGTCTACTGGTTCGGGTTCGGTGACGGGGGAGGAGATGACTTTGGGAGGTCAGATGGGGACGGCCGTCGTCGAGATGGAGAGACTGACCTAGTGGTACGAGGAAGAAGAGACAGAAACGAGCGTACATGAGTGAGATGATGATGATGATTTCATCAAGTGCTCGTCCCATGTTTTTATAAGTGTACCAGCCATTCTTCCGAAAACGGACAAGGTCGCCTGGCTTTGCCTTGTAATATCATGAACGCGTATCCCGTCGAGCTCTTGTTCCAGCTCGCCCCGGTCATGTTCGTCGCCGGCCTCGTCGACCCTGCCTCGTCAGATCCATTCGCTCTCCTCATATCCCGCCTTCGCGACACCCTCCAGTCCCAACGACCATCCATATGGTCACCGCAGCGGTCAAACTCGTTCCACATGGTCCTCGTCGACAAAAACGTCCGCTTTCCTCCCCGCAAACTCGTCTCCCCCGAAGACCCCTCATACCCTTCTGCACACTCCCCCCTCTCCCCGCTCACACCCTCTTCTCCCCTCCACCCGGACGGATTGATAGCTCCAATATGGATACGGAAACACACCGCCTTTCTGCCCAGCGTATTCGTCCTCTTCTTGCGCATGTTTGAAGCACCCAACCCCACACCGCGCTCCCCACTCGATCCACCTGACCCGGAACACGATCGCGATCGCGTCGAAGAGGAACGTAAAAGGGACACAGAACTCAGCACAGAGATCGCTCAGCGGAAAAGGTCAACCAGCGAACGCAGCATAAAGCTAACCGTCGTCTTGCTAGCCAGTCGACGGATGCTCGGTATGTCCACCACCCTTTCTTTTTCGTCCCACCGTCTGAGCATCCGTTAGATGACCCCTCGCTCGATGGCCGTTTATCGTTTATCCGAAGGCAAAGCGGTCTCGATTCCAAGGCCGCCCTATTTGTCCTCAGTCCCGTCAGTTCTGCAGAACTGGACGAGTTTCTTCGCAGGTCGGTCCCCATTCTGTCCTTACATCTCCTCGAGTTCACTCGTTCAGCTTGCAAGACGCACTGTACGAGCCTGCGGTCGAGTACTACACCTCCCACTCCAAACGCGTCCGTCGAAAACGCAATCGTCACTCCCAGGCCTCGTCCTATAATCCACCCCCCTTAATCCCCGTCGGCACTGCCGCCCCACGCCCACTTCGCCCCGAAGGCTGGACAGTCCGATATGAATACAAAATGGCATGCTTTGCCGAATTCAGAGGTGAAGACGAAGTGGCACTCAAGTACGTCAACACATCCTACAGCCTTATCCGTTCTCTAACGTCATGTAGACATTACCAGGACGCGTACACGACCCTGATGATCATGTTTGGCTCCACCGCCATCCTGCCCCCTCGAACCAAGCGATGGGCAGAGGCAAAGGTGCTTGCAGATACCATCAACTTCAAGGTTAGACATACTTCATCAGACATTCACCAACGCTCATCCGTCCCTAGATCACGAAGCTCTACCTCTACAACAATGAACACGCCCTCGCCCTCTCGCATCACAACCTCCACATGCGCCGTCTCGCCGACTTTTCACGCGGCTGGGGTATCGGCGAAGAGACATTCGAGTACTGGAGCTGGATGGCACGACAGTGAGTCCGATCACATCACACCGTGGGTGCCCTCCTTATGGACTCTCAGACACCGCGTACTCGCAGAACTTCTCGAGCAGGGCTCACGTTCTACACTCGTATTTCCGACACATACTCCACTCGCGCGCGCATCCGGAGCACCGCTCGCATCGGCGGTCGGTCCGGGGAGTGCGCCACTTGACATGGACGCCGTCCGGACGCTCGGATTGAACCCCAGCCACGCGCTGCAACATCCGGGTCATTATTACTACATGGCAGCCCGCTGTACCGAAGCCAGACGCGAGCGGTTTTTGGTGAGCGAAAGCGCGTCCCAAGGCGTGAATGCGCCTCCTGGATATACCAACGAAAAAAAGGTGGATCACTTGACGATCGTGTTGGAGGTATATTCCATTCTCTTTTCGACCGGGCTTGTGTTTCAATCCTTGATCGCAGCTGTACACGAAATCGTACGAGTTGTTCAAGAAATACAGTTCAACGACAACTCAGGGGAGATTGACATTGTGGATTGCGTGTCGCATCGCACATACATACTATCAGTCTGAGAATTTCGAGTTGGCGGCTCGGTATGCTCGTTGCTGGTGATTATATTTAAACGCTGACGGACTGTCCTAGGTTCTTTGAACGGATCGCCAAGACATACCGACGAGAAAAGTGGACCGCGATGCTCCGTCCACTCTTCCCTACTTGGTATGCCTGTGCGAAAAAATTGGGCGACGTGGAGCTGACGGTGAGGTTGTTGGTAGAGATGATTGGATATGGTGCGTGCGTGCCTGGTTTCGTTGTCGCCAACTAAGCATGGGATGTAGGCGACATTGACGGGCCGGGCACGCTGCAAGACGATCTACTGACTCTCCTCCAGGTGTGATTTGATTCGCTTGTCAACGCAACCACCGCTCAACTATGAACGTTAGAGCTCCGTTCCGTTTTCTACAGAGGACGTCTTGGTCGTCGACCTTAAAAAGTCTGAACCAATTCGTACGTGTTAGGACAGATAACCCTCTGGACCGTATTGACACTTTGCAGTGAACACTTCGGTGGTCTTTTGGAAACCCGAGATCCGAGTAGGCGAAGTGGCTGCCTTTCAAATCTCGCTGGTCGCGCCGTCTGACGCCACGATCTCCGTGCTCCCGATCCACTCGATATTGATATTGTTCTCGGAAGGGTATACACCGATCATCATCCACCATGATGCTTCTCCACATTCGGAACAGGTACGCCTTGTGCCGCTGGGTCAGATAGGGGGAGAGGACCCCATCGAGGTGAGAGTGCATTTGAGATGGCGACCTGGAGACCAGATCATCTTGACGGGTACTTTTACCTCGGATGTGCCTGGCATGTTTAACGTGCGTGTCTCCCCCCTCTTTTCTCAGCCGGAACGTAGCGATGGCACAGGTTTCCAACATTGTGATGACGCTGAAAGAAGGAAGTTGGACGATCGAGGTCCCTCACGAACCATGCGCGTCGCGTGAATCGAGTTTTTCCATTCCTCGATGGTTGAGTTCGGTGCGACCTGTGTCCTTTATCCCCGTGACGAAGGAGGACTCATCGAGCGTGATGTGAGTGTTGGGGTAAGCTATATGCATGAGACGTTTACGTTTTTGTTAGTGTTCGACATCGTCCGCACCAAATCTCGATTTCGTTTTCGCACCAAGAGCCTGCGCTGTTGGACGAAGCGTACTCGATCGCGGTCGAGGTTACCAACACGGACGATCGGGTACTGGACGTGGTCCTCGATGTGTTATTGCAGCCGACCGAGGTGGATGAGGCAGGTGTGTTTCCATCCCTGATTCCAACATTCACTATCTTTTTACGTTTCTTACTCACAACTGCTCATAGTGCAATTTCTCACATTTGACGGTCAGAAATCGTCCGGACTGATCAAGGGTGTTCAGTTCGGGACGGTCCAGCCTGGTGTATCAGTCGTCGAAACGATGGTGCTGATGAGCAGTGGCGCACCCGGAGATCGGACTATCGACGTATCTATTCAGTCGAGTAACCTGGCATCCCAATCTCAATCCCGGGCGTCATCACCATCAGAAAGCGCGGATGACGCCCAGAATCACAATACGGACGAGATCCTGCGGACGTTGTCGATCCCGACCTTGAGCGCGTTCGTCGTCCATCAGGACGTGGATTACCGGCGATCTCTCCAATCTCCACCAGCGCTTGCGGATTTGGCTGCGTTGGAAGGCCCTTGGGAGGCGTCTGTGTGCGGGGAGGCGGTGGTAACGACGGTGGTGGAATGTACGGCGGCGTGTGGGGTAGAGGTGGAGGAGATGACGTTGCGTCGGGTGGTATGTTTGTGGGCCCTTTACGAATGTGGTGACTCACAGCTGGTGTAGGAGAGTCCGAACGCCAAGGTGGTCGACACGATGTTGGAAGTGGGCGTAGAGTTATTTCCTGACGGTCCGTGACGCCATAACACCTAGTGCTTTTGATGACGATCTCTTTGCCAGGATATCTCGCCGGAGACCAATTCTCGGACATTTGTCGTGTCGCGCTGGTCTCGACGGAGGGCGAGACGACGAGCGACGATGTCTTGCTCGGACCAGGGGAATACGTGTTGACATGGAAAAGGCACGGATCGTTGTAATTCATCGTACTACGGATACATGTCTAACGCTGGCGGCATCTAGGATTCTATCGCCGGGTCACTGCGGTCCGCGCTCAACGACACGCATTCCACTTCCGCTCCTTCGTCTGCCACGCGACACCCTGGTCGCATTCCTCACGGTCCCTGCTATTGCACGACTGCACACACCGACGCCGATTGAATTGACGGTGCGGAATCGGCATGCGACTCGGTCGGCGGTGATCAGTGTGTCGCTTGATCCACAGCCGACGGAAGGGTTCGTCGTGGCGGGGTTGAGGAACGGACGGTTACCGTTGGTGTTGGCGGGTGGAGAGGAGAAGGTGAGGTGGCATGTGGTTCCGATCGAGTGTGGGTATGTCAAGGTGCCGCGGGTGAGAGTGATGGACCACCGGAGAGGCGAAGGGAAGGGAGAGGGTCAGGGTCAGGAAGAAGCACAGGGGGAGGCGGTGAGGGTGGTGGATGTGCGGTTTGAGCGGTGGGGAGGAAAGGGGGAGGGGGAAGGAGAGGTGGACCATACGATCTTGGTGGTACCCTCGTGATTGAATGCGAGCATGCAATTTACGAAGTGAACTGATAGTAAAGACAATGTCATAGACCCATGTTCTCCGGCCCGGGCGGGCAGCGACCCTAGTGCGTCCGATGGGACCATACAGTCACCAACAAGTTGGGTACCTGCCAGTTCTGCCGAGTCCATCGTGTCCCAGTTGTTTATTCGGCGACCATGCGACTGTTGGTAGAGTCGTGCTACGTGCCAACGCAGAACCATCTCCTTGCCCTCTTCATCTTTGAAGGCTCGCGGTCTCCATTAACATATTGCGACTGGCGGCAAGATCTCTTGAACTGTGCCTTGGTGTGCGAAAATAGACACGAGTTGTGCCCTCGACTGGGCGCCGTATCCTCCTGAAATCGCAAATGCATTGGCTCAGCTGAGGTTGCATCACTCCCCACTGACATTTGTCAAGTTCTTCCTCTCCATCCCATGGATGTCCAAAACGTATCTGCTGATTTCACAAGGCCTCGTTTCGCTAGACGATCTCGCCGATGCCCTTTCTGAGCATAATACATGTTCGAGACCGCATACGGTCACCACAGCACAGTGAGTGTCCTACATCACCACATGCCCATCCTTGAAATGTCTCATTATTTTCGATGTCTTTTTCCTCACGCTTTACACACTACCCCACACTATCACCTCGCCGAACAGGAGGTCCTTCAGCGAGTCACCTTGGATTGTGTGTCGCACTCGACCAACCCCAGACTTTGTTCGGCCCTGATCACTGTCTGCACATCAGTCACCTGGGTCTTATCTCGCACGTGATCAAGGAGAGGAGTGTATACCTGAACATTAGCCCGAGAATTGCCTCGGTGCGGATGGTGAGATGACGTATGGAAGCGTTTGTCCGGTGCACCAGCAGCAGGAGCACACCCGTCCTACCCGAGATTCATCTCGAACTGACACCCGAATACGGTGAATCTGGTCTGAACTTTGAAGAACATGATGACCCATGATTGGCCTGGTGGAGGTTGGTGTAACGGTTCAGGGAAGTGTGACTTGTAAGACTCTTGTAAAGTTTGGATCAGAGTCGAGTTTGAAAGGGGCGATAGACCCCACTATCAGAAGCCTCTCCATAGAATGATGTTTCTTTCTAGGCGATTGGTTCCAATGGCAATGAGGAGGGGGTACACGACGTTGACAACGCGGTATGCCACGGATCTTGTAAGGCACTGACTCCGCGTCACCATTGCTTTCGCGATGCCAAACGTTGAACAAACTCCATGCCAGCGCAAGTGGCCCATTAGGATAGATACGTCCTACAGTCGTAATCTCTGACCATGTCCTGACGCAGTTCCAGTTCCATGTCATCGAGCAGCCTGAGTAGCATAATTAAATATACATCCATGGCTCATGGTTACCAGGGCGAAACTCCGGAGGGCTTCGTGATCCCCTTTTGTCAAGTTCTAAGCTCCACGCTCATTTGTCCGGCCGCACAAAAGGTCGGGGATGATGTGAGTATGATGATCGACGCTCTGGATTACATCATATATAAAATTCAAAGTCCGAAGTGGATAGCCAAGCAAAGGCCAAGAGCGAAGAAAATGTTGGGCGGTATACTACTAATGAGCGTGTTGTCCCTTTTTCTCGGCCAAGTCATGGCTCAGGACAGTTCAAGTTCGTACACAGACGACCCCATCCTCAGATATCGACCTCCCTTTGCCCAGTCCCTCCCCGTTCAAATATTCCTCACCGGCATCTCCCTCACCCTCGCCGTCGTCCTCCTCCTCCACCTCACCTTCACAGCTCAGTATCACTGGCCCCTCGCCCGCACAAACTACATCCTCCAGCTCACCGGCGTCACTACCCTCCTCATATCCATCACTGCTACAATCTATGTCATCTTCTCCACCTCCATACAGCAGAGCCAACACTGGCCCTACATGCTCAGCTACCTCGCAGTCGAAATGCCCGTCCCAAACTACTCTCCCAACTCCACTGACCCCACCCTCGTATATCAGCACAGGTGGTCCCCCGCAGAAAGCGCCTCCTGGGTCGTCATGAACGCAACCACCTCGGTCGTCATCCAGGTCCGTCTTCCCTCCCCCCTCCCCCTCCCCTTCTCACACCCTCATAGATCACACACATCCACTTCCTCACCCTCCTTTTCCCCTCCGATCTCGAGGCAAGACTCATCTTTGGTCTTCTTGGTGTGTCACCCGGGTCTTCTCCCCTTCTCCCCTTCTCACACCTCAGAAATAGGCCCCCTCGCCATCATCTCTGCAGTCATGCAGCTCCTCCCCGTCATCTGCGGTACCAGCGTCGCTTCCATCGCTGAAGACACCCGCAACGTCTGCAACGCCGCCCTCTCCCTCCTCTTCACCGCATTCCTCGTCATATGGGGCGGCTTCGTCAACCGTCGTCAAGCCTGGCGCACAGATGGCGGAACAGCCGCCTTTGGCGTAGGCGCCATCATCCTCGCCTTCTTCTCCACCACCCTCAATTTTGTCTACATCCCAAGACAGGACCAGTACAGCTGGATGCCAAAACTCATGTGGGCCATCACCCTCTGGCAGAGCTTCCTCGGCTGGTGGTGGTGGGTCGGCGCAGGCATGGGCGTCCGCGAAGTCGAAGAACTCTTGCAGCGCGAAAACAAGCGCCAACAAAAACGCCTCTTGCGTGCACAACGCCGCAAACAACACCGCGAAAAAGCCAAATCCGTCTGGAAAGGCGTTACCGGCGCATTCAAAAGAACAGACTCCCCTCCCGATCTGCCCCGCTCCCCATCCCGCGACGCGTCCAGCGTGTCCACCACCACCGTACTTGGTCTCTCGGCCTTGTTGCACCCCGTTCAGCTCGTACAGCGGTGGTATGCCCGTCTACGCCATGCCCATCTCACCGCAGCGCATATCCAAGCTGCAGAGCGTGCTGAACGCTTGCACCAGGTCTATCAGCGCGAAGAAGAGCGCAATGCCGACTGGGAACACCGGAAACAGGTCGTCGGATGGGGCCTTGGCAGTTATGGTATGCGCGAGGCTGAGCGTGAGCGGCGCGAAGAGTTGGAGTTGGAGGAGCGCACACCCCGGCAAGAGGATGACGGCGACGACGACGACGACAACAACAACGAGTGTAGGGACGAGCCGTCACCACAGGATTCCGTGTCCGTGTCCGATGGTCAACTCCGACGCAGGACACCTCCGGCGCTCAACCTCACCGAGGAGGACTCGATGGCGTCATCGTTGTGGTGGTGGGGCCCACTTCGCCGGTGGCGTCTCAAGGATTCGACGACGTACCATTGAGCGGACCGACGCCTTTATGCATGGTTATCTTAGTCCTCTGTGTAATCTCCCATGTACCACCAGTCACTCTTCGCATTGCATTCTTGTTGCGGAAAATACGCGGGTCTATAAGTATTGTACATGGCATCATGACACGACTCCCGCCTCGGCCGTACTCAACTGTGCCGCCATGAGCGCACGGAACCGCGACTCCCTGCGACCGACAAGCTCGCGATACGTCCCTGACTCGGATATCCGTCCATCTTTCAGAAGAAGAAAAAAAGTCAAGGTCGCACATGTCATCAGAAACGAAAAAGGATGCACCTTCGAGCACGACGATCCGTTCCGCCCGCGCGATCGTCGACAGCCGGTGTGCAACGATCAAACACGTCGTCTGTCGTTGCGCCAAAATCTTGTCGATCGCATCATTCACCCGATGCTCGCTCGTCGCGTCCAGCGCGCTCGTCGCCTCGTCCAACGCCAGAATCGCAGGTCGCTTCAACAACGCACGCGCGATCGCCAGCCGTTGACGTTGTCCCCCGCTCAAGCTCAATCGGCCGACTGTTGCAGTGAACGTGCGTGCGCGTGTCATTCGTCATCAGTCAGCGCCATCATTTATGAAAACGAAGTACGCACTCTCGGTATCAAAGCCCTTGGGCATGCCCCAAACGAATTCACAATTGGCTTGCCGAGCAGCATCCTCAATGTCTTGGCGCGTTGCCGTCGCGTTGCCAAACGCAATATTAGACGCAATCGTGCCCGTGAACAAGACAGGGTCCTACACGGTCATTTGAATCACACAGGTCAGCTTGGCGTGAGATACAGACCTGCGGTACGATCCCAATAATGTCCCGCCAGGAACTCGGGTTGAACTCGCGAATGTCTACAGCACCCGTCATCGCAGATAGAACAGAAACACCGTATGGACACACCTTGGCCGTCAAACGTGACCTTGCCGCGCACCGGGTCGTAATACCGAAGGAGGAGCGACTGCACCGACGACTTGCCACCACCGCTCTTGCCACTACGCTCGCCACAGGTCAGCAACACACCCACACGCACGAGACGACGTACACGATCGCCACATTCTCGCCAATCCCAATCTCGAGGTTAAACTCATCTAGAATCTGGACGCCTTTCCGACTCGGGTACTCGAACCCAACGTTCTCAAACCGGATGATGCCCCGTCGCGACGGGTCAATGTCAACCCCCTGGTTGGGCGCGATCGCCGGTCTGCGGTCGAGCAGCTCAAAGATTCGAGTCCCCGCACCGATGCCACGCATGATCGATGACTAGTTCTCGTTAATCGCGCGGTGATCAATCGGGGAGGAGAACACGCACGAAAAATCCGCTGGGACGTCGTGTCAGTCAGCACACGCGGTGCCATAGCGATACAGAAGAGAAATGTCTCACGTGAGCATCTGCAGTCCGTTCCCTACGTACGCCGTATAGAGCAACAGGCTCGTCAAGTCCCCGACGGTGATCGCACCCTGAGAGACGAGTGTGCCGCCTGACCACCATCAGCCAGATTGCATACGCCTCGAGCTCGAAACACACCGTATCCCAGCAAGCCAATGATAGTCATGTTCCCGCTCCAGCCCGTGCTGCCGAAAAAGATGCCAGACGCGATGGCCTCTTTGCGGGCGAGAGCGAGGACGTGGTTGATGCGGTCCCGAAACTTGGCTTGTTCTTGCGCATTGGCGTTGAAGGCCTGGACCGTTCGGAGAGCCGAGAGGGATTCTTGAGCAACCTTGGTCATTTCACCTACCGCTTCCTGAGCCTGGTTGGATAGCTTTTTGAGGTATCGACCATAGTAGACCTAAAGAGGCAGTTTCACGAAACGCGTACAGAAGTTGGGAGAGCAAAGGAAGGCTTACTGCACCAAGAGAAACAGGCGGGACGATACCGAGCATCATAAATGTCAACGTCGGGGAGAGATAAAACATGGCACCGACTGTGACCGAGGTTAAATAAGTGATCGCAGCGACGAACCCGAGAACACGCACGGCCGACAGAAGACATGATGATCGCACGCAGGCCATCCGAGAGATTCTGGGTGATACTGCGTTTATTTAATACACTGACCGGGCAATATGCATGGGGGGGCTGCACGCTACCTTTCACCGACGATGCTCGAGTCGGCGCTCAGTCTGCTGAGCACGTCACCCTCGCCCTTTTCGACAAACTCGACCTCTTGGCGAAGGGCAGC
Source organism: Hemileccinum impolitum (assembly GCA_003316335.1). Taxonomy (NCBI): domain Eukaryota; kingdom Fungi; phylum Basidiomycota; class Agaricomycetes; order Boletales; family Boletaceae; genus Hemileccinum; species Hemileccinum impolitum. Next base: position 19,616 of record QFEQ01000367.1, read on the forward strand.
TTCGTAGGTGCGTTCGCGCAATCGAGCGACGATGCGTTGGCCTCGATGTGCAACACGCATTAGCGATCGACCAGACACGACAGGAAGAGCATACCAGACATGCGCATGAGGAATGATCGGGCGGCGTTACACGCTGCACCGGTCGTGAATGCTACGAGGAGTATGCCCGACGCTTGATAGATTGAGAGTCCATACGGTACATGCTACGGGGTGATGTCACAGTCGGCGGTGGGACGAGAGCGAGACGAACTCACGGGGTTGGTGGTGGAGAAAAAGTCGATGAGTTTTCCGACGGTGATGGGGATGGTCATGGAGACAGAAGAGGAGACGAGGAGGAGACATATAGCGAGAAAGAGGGGTTTTTTCTCGGGTCTGGCGAGGGCGATGACCTTGCGTAGGGATGAGCCGGTGTCGGGGCCAGGTCGGAAAAGATTTGGGAGGAACCCGGGGCGGGTTGGAGGTGAATTGGATGCAAAGGTGCGTACGAATGGGTGTCGGGGAAGGTGAGAGAAAAGGACGCGACGGGGCGGGTGAAGACGAGCGGGACGAAGAGGGAGTCGAAGGGACATATGGGACATGCTCAAGGTCATACATAGCACGTGACTATCTCTACCACTCTCTTCTCCAACCACCGCATCGCCATACTCTCCCTTTCCCATACACCAGTCGTCCAGACAGCCAACGGCCCAGAACGCTGCCCTTGGCGCATTCGATTCGCCATCACAACGTCCGTGAACACACGGTCACCCACAATCACCAACTCTTCGTCCTTGATCGGGACGCGCAGCGTCGAGAAATACCCCCGTATCGATTTGATGCACGAATACGCAGGCTTGGGCGCATTGTGTCGCAGCACAGGAACGGAGAGATGATGCGACACCGACTCGGCCTGAGAAACCCTCTGAGCATCTTCGTGTCGTGTTCATTGCATTCACCTCACCTGGACTTGGCCTGCATCGTGTTTCGTGCCAGCTGAATTGCTCACGATGAGCACGTTTCCATCACCAAAGACCCGTCGACATTCTTTCCATGCGTCCTCGAGTTGCGGAACCAGCGAGTCTTTGTACGGTAGTGTCTACGAACAGGTCACACATGTATCGATTGAGAGACAATCAACCACGCACGAGACAGTTGTCCTTGTCAAAGACTGCACCACGGTATCCAGCTCTCCGGAGCGCTAAAAAATCCAACTGGCGAATGTCTTTGCTGCAGCAAACAAAAACGACGTCGGTTCATACGAAACTGTCACTACACATGGGTCTGACCTGTAACGATGACTTGAGGAAGAACAACGCGGGGATTCCAGACGAGCTGAAAAGGTGCGAGTAGACCTGCCATGTTCAGTGGCATGGCTGCTTGGAAAGTTATGTCGCGCACAGCCACCATTCATCTACTACCACGACACCCGGACCCATGGAACAATACGATCACCATGAATGTTGCCAGTCGCAGCGTTGCAACACCGGATGCCGTCCACCGGTTACCGTAATGAAACGGAAAATACAGCTCTTCTTGGAGTCTGTGCATCGCAGCAAGGATTTGATTCATTGTCTGCGACGTAGGTTGCATTCCTCTGTCGAGTGGTGAAACCTTGAGGACTGGGAGCCTCTACTTGGTCACCAAGCCTCACCTTGGCATCTGGAACCAGTTTGAACCCAAGGCATGGTACTAGCATCGGCCGGTGGAGACCGCACCGGTCCCAACGGTAATAACTAATTTTAACTTGCACCGAACCTAGTGTCATCCTCGTGTCTTACTTTGCACCAGGCTTGAAGTGCTGTTGGTGCCGCTGGTGCCGACCCTAGTCTCCCTCGTGTATACAGCCCTTTGGGCAGGAAGACAGTCGCTCCTACTCTCCCAAGGAACCAATTCCAAAGGAACACCATGACATGCAGGCCCCGAGGTTAACCCTTTTTCCTCGATTGATGCATTATGGGGAGAAAACAAGTCCTAGACCACCACGTCCCGACATTCACGTTTCGAAGCAAACCATAACCCCGCGTGTAACATGCATGTATCGCGTATGGATGTTACCAGGAACGGTGGGCGACGTACTCACGTATAAAATGCTTGAGGAAGCACTGCGCTTTTGATGGCAAGCTGTCGTTTTTTCGACGATCTATAGGCTTCCGTTCCCTCGCATTCACCATGCTGTCACTCACCCCCGTCCTCTTGAGCTTTTTACTCGTTTCTACCGTTCTGGCCGTTCCTTCATCTCGTTATGCCGTTCGCGCGGCTCGCCGTCGGTCCCAGCTCAACAACCGTCTCGAGCAGCCTGTCGCTGCTGCTTCGGAGGTAACTTTATACAGCTACAATTGGGCTGGTGCACTCTGGGTTAAGGACAACGTTTGTCATTAATCTCATCAACCATGAATGCTTGATTCCATCCTTTTTGTTTCAACAGGGAACATTCACATCTGTTACGGGCACTTTCACCGCCCCTGCTCCTTCGGGCGAAGAGGGCGCTGCTGCCTCCGTCTGGGTTGGTATCGATGGTGACACGTGCACAAGTGCCATTCTGCAGGCCGGGATCGACTTTACTCTCTCCAATGGACAACCCTCGTATGATGGTAAAGTGACACCAGACCACGTATCCGTAGCCCATCTCACTAATATTTTCTTTTCGAATAGCTTGGTACGAGTGGTACCCTGCCGCTTCCTACGACTTTGCGGGCATCAACATCTTTGCTGGAGACGTCATGCAAATCACCGTCACAGCTTATTCCACGACGTCTGGTAACGCCATGGTCGAGAATTTGACTCGTGGACAGACGGTGTCCCAGCATGTCACCTCTGCGTACGCGCTTTGCGAGCAGAACGCAGAGTGGATCGTCGAGGATTTCCAGCTAGACAATAGTCTTGTTCCTTTCGCCAACTTTACCCCGGTGACCTTTACGAACGCCGTGGCGACTGGTAACGGGACTTACACCCCTTATGGCGCTACTATCGTCGACATTGAACAAAACGATAAAATTCTGACGTCGGTCTCGGTCGACGAATCTTCCCTCACCATTCGGCATGTGTAAGTGGGACGGGCGGTTGCTGTTTGTTACTAGGAGATGTGATGTGGCGCTGGTCGCTTCCTCTGTTCTCTTTCGCGTGTTTACTTTGGCAACCTGTGTCAAATATTTAACAGCTCCTCTTCACAACCGTGTGCGAGATCCATTGCACAGCATGTCCCAGCCTGCGGGAAGAGCGAGAGCTCAGACGCGATCCCGTTTCAGAGTGTTTAGGTTGCAGGACTGTGATGGCCAAAACTTGAGTGGCTTCGCGCGTCGCGGTGTTTCTCTCGATAGAAGCGACCACACTGTGATCTGACCTTTTCTGGCCAATGGCTATATTTCTAGGGTGAAGGCACCGCCTGGATGATTCCACCATGTGTTCTCTGAGCACTACGCCGAGCAGAAACCAGCAACCTTGAAGTCAGTTCGTTCGTCTAATTAAACGTGAGTAACCCACGTTTTACTTAATTCCCGGTAGCTGTCTCAGGCTTTGTTATAGATGGTCAAAGTGGCAGACGCAAGGTTTTGATTTCTCGAAGCCATTGGACTAGGTCACATTTTGGCACCATTCTGCGCATGCGCGGTAAACAGAATGTATAAAGGCCCAGAGATACGTTCTTTCGACGCGGAGTATTCATCAGATGTTCATCGCTTCATCGATCTTTTTGATCCTTTTCTATGTGACGGCTTCTCAGCGTCGCCGTTTTCGGTAGCTTGTGCCCCGTTCATGCCAGCTGCTATAGCCCTTCCTTCTGCTCGGCCCTCATTGCTTGCCGTCGTGAGCCTTGATACAGTGGTAAGGCCCTAAGGGGGCATCAAACCGTGTATTCACACCCATCTCACTATTTCTTTTGTCATCAGTCCCTATGATTTCTGTGACACCGCGATCTTCGCCTATCAAACTCACCTCCACGACCCCTGGTACTGCAACAATTGAGAATTCGACCACTGGTATCTCGTTGCTCCTGACTGCGGACCGTGACAGACTCAATCAGCAAACTGTATAGTGATTCTGAGCAGTCCTGACCATCGGCTACCAGCTGACCGAGCTAGCCGGTTCACTGATTGCACTGGCACGTGTACTACTCATACCCTCGAATTGCTGTTCGCGAGTCGTACTCCTCAACCCCTGCTGAGCTCGCTCGGGGAAAACTTGCTGAGATGATAACTCGACATGCCATGCTACGACGGCTATTTACATCAGCAGGAAACTCATCGCTTGTGAGGGTGCTGCGATTGGTAACGGTGGTTCCCAGTAAAGAAGTTAGGTACCGTCAAGCTTACACGAACACCACATCTCGCAGTGCCAGCGAGTCAACCCGATCTCTTCAGGACGACTGAATATGAACTTCCGGTCGGGTTATAGATGGATTCCAGTGAGTGCCAGTGGAGGCTGCCTGTACATATGGTCTTAATTCCACAACTAACTGACCAACTCTCGAGAACGTCTCGGTTGTTCCCACTCAAAGAAATGAGAACTCGAAACTTGCTGTTTCTCGTCTTGAATCAGGCAAGGATGTCACGTCCGAAGTGTCGCACAAGAACTGATGTACTAATTTCGGCCGACTCGGTTGCTTTATTATTCATCCGCAGGCTTTCATTACAATTCATTTCGTTCCAGCTATTGTAATGAAGAGTGCAGCGCTGACCAAAACCCCAAAACTTGTGCATTCCGAACCCCACGCAGTTGATGCCAGTAATACGGTTTGTGCACGAGTAACCGTCGTTGAATTTGCTGGGGCCAAGTCAAGGCTGGAGTCGCAGTAAAGCCGCCAATTAGCACCGAATTACGAGGATACCCAGGTCGCCACGTACGGATTCGGAAAAGTGAGCCAGAGTGCTCTGTGGACAGGACTTCCTCCCAGATCCATGCAGCATTCCACATCAAATTGTGTTTGAGGTCTAATATCGTCTTGATGTTACATGTCACGAGATAGCAACTGCCAGGTAAGGACTTAGGATCTAGCCTCAATATTCCGCATTGCATTTTTTTCTTTACATATTCCAAGGTTGGTCCATCTTCTCCGGCACAATATTGACCAATGTCAGCAGGTATGGTTCTCACATGTCTGCTCCCGAAAGGGCCTTTATCTCTCGATGTGATAACTCATCACAGCATTCTCAGGCAACTACTTATAGTGCCCATCCTGCACTGGCAAATCCCGCAGACATTCCTCGTTACACTCGATCCCTGATCAGAGATTGTCTTATACCAGCATTCCCACTACTTTTACATCTGTGCTCCCATGAATTCACCATTCCGTGTGTCCATCTGGTAGGCTTTAGGTCAACTTAACACGGTTGACGAATCTAACTGCTGACTTTATTATAGTGGCGGAGGAATAGGCGGCCTGATGCTGGCCTTGGTCATCAGCAAGTATGGCAGGCACCCGGTTGATATATTCGAAGCTGGTCCTACAATCACTACCATTGGTGCTGGGATTTCGTTCTTCGGGAGGACCATGGACATTATGAAAGAACTAGGACTGTACGATGAGTTTGTCAAGATGGCTAACGTACCCCCACAGGAAAATACCGGTTCGTGCATTTTCGCCCGTGTACAGTATAGCTTCCTTATTCACGACATCGTTCAAATTTAGATCTGACTTTTAGAAAGTCTGATCAACAAGATGGGTACCACTGGTTCTCAAGAAACCTCCAACGTGGGGACTTGCGTTGCTTTTCCATAATGTCGCTGATTTTTTAAAAACTCTTACAGGTGGTTCAATGCCGATCCACAGAAAAGACTTGATAGACTTCCTCCTGCGGCAGGTTCATGCGTTCTGCAATGTCCACACATCTAAGAAGCTTAGAAGCTACGATGTTCACCCTGAAACTGGGGAAATAACATTGTATTTCTCAGACGATTCTCGTGCCGTCACGGATGTGTTGGTAGGGGCCGACGGTATTCACTCGGCAACGCGCAAAACGATGTATCAGAGACTCGCTTCCTCAGTCCAGAACGATGGCTCCAGAATGAGGCTGCTAGCATGTATAGATCCTGTGTGGACAGGTATCCTGGTTTATAGGAGCGTAGTCCCGGTTGGGAAATTCGTGAAGGAGTACCCCGACGCCGAGATGCCAACCGGCCTGTCGTTTGTGAGTCTCGTCAAAAAGTACAATTTGCACCGTTGTAATGCTTACTTTTTTTTCCAGTATCTTGGGAGGGAAAAGGTATGGGAAAACGCAATTTCAAACACTTCGTGACTGACCGCAGATTCCCGTCCAGCATATCGTAACATTTCCCATTTCGCAGGGAGAGCTGCTGAATGTTGTCATCGTCCATCACAATCCCAATGCATTCGGGTCACCATTTGAGGGCCACTGGGTGACGAACGTTTCTGACAAGGAAATCCGGGACCAATTTGAAGACTGGGAGATCCGTGCCAGAGCGTTAGCGAAGGTAGTAGTTTCCTCTTTCCTTGTCCTTTCTTTTCCCGACACCATCACAGTGCGTTGAAAGACCATCAAGGTGGGCACTGCATACCCTCCGGCCGTTACCTCGCTTTGTGGATGGCAGGGTTGCCTCGCTTGGAGACGCAGTAAGTTCTGTCTCACGTTGTGGTACACCCACAAGCAACTGAAAATATCCTAGGCACACGCGATGGAGTTTCACTTTGGGGCGGGTGCAGGACAGGCAGTTGAAGTTCGTACCCCTACAATGACATCTACTCACTGCTCTCAGCACCAACAGGATGCATTTGTGTTGGGGCGCTTGCTGACGCACGAACTAACGCATCGAGGGAATGTAGTCGATGCATTGAAGATTTATGAAGAAGTCCGTTTACCATTTGCCAATCGCATCGCCCAACGATCTCGGGATGTTGGTCGATACTACGGTTTCCAGTACGTTTCTACGGATGGCTCTGTGCCTGCCTACGGTAGCCCAGAAGAACTTGACCATGTGCGCAAGTCGATAGAGGATGCATGGGAATGGCAGAACGAGTCTGCAGGGGTGTGGAGTGAGGCAGAGAGGCGCTGGCGTGCCAGTTGTAGTATACATGTCATGCTGTAACGAGAGCCACTACGGTGATCCCGGATCCAGTTGCAAGTGGAAAGTTGGTATTGCTAGTTCCGACATTATCGAAAAAATATGTTACAGCCGTTGTTTCATACCACGTCATCGATAATGGATCACGTTTAGCAGTTGGTGATGTGCCTTTGGGCCGTCAGTGCGAATATAAGTGCCAGTGTATCGTGATTATCAATCCTTACTGATGGTGCGGCGTTGCCTCAGCCTCAGCAACTTGCCCGGTTGGCTTGTCTATATAAGTGATACTTCCTACCAGTGGACAAGCTTAAATAGGCCGCTTTTTTGTTGTTGCTGATCTGGCTAGCCTCACTTCTGGACATCGCTATGGCCATGACGTATCAAAGATGAAGAGAGGAATATCCGTCCATGAACACGCATGAACGGCGAGACCGTGGTATAAAGCACACAACATCCGACATATGCTTCAAGGTTAGTCCGCTGCCACATAAATGGAGAAACGCCCCCCGTCACTCCGGAGCGAGATCCAATCAGCTGCAACGTTTATCCCTGGTTGCTGTCAATTTTGATGAAACGATTATCTAGGCCATCAGTGACGGCTTGATTATGTAAGTAGCTGACCCGCGGGGTACTACATGTTGAGTTGAGGCTCCACCTGAGTCTCAAGGTCTCACCGCTTGGCGGTCTCCAGGCTCCAGTAGGGGGAATCAAATGCAAGGAACTGTTGGCGGCGCTGGAACAAATCCTGAAAAAAAGGTGCGAGCCTCGCGGCAATTCCCCAAAGCTGCCCAACGAGTGGGCCATGTTGAGCGCAAGTTGCTCACCCGAATTGTGCGGGAGCCCGTCCACCGAGATGTACAAGTGGGTCAGCAATGTGTAAACAGAAGTCAGGGCCGTTCCAAGCCCAGCGTTGGTCAGGTGTGAGATACCATCTAGGGTGAGTGGCACATTTGCAAGGCATACAAGTTCGTCGTCCTCGATGGGCGCGTTGTTGAGTTCGAGTGAGGTGAGGTGAAAGGATGGGGAGGGGAGTAGAATGAGGTGGATGCGAGGAGGGGACATGCGGTAGAGGGAGAGACAAGGATGGGCATAGGATGATACAGGATAGTAACTCAGCCATGGTGAGCGTACAATTGTCGTCGAACGCTTCTAGCACGTTGTGCCCAGCAAGGGCATCGGCGAGATTGTCTGGTGAGACGATCAATGTATCACTCACATCGAGAAACAAGGTCTGGATATTTTATGGTGGTCCAACTCAATTTGACTCTGTCGTGACAGCATCTTGGACGGGGCTCATTTCGGGAAGGCTTCTTAAAGGTATTCCAAGTGAGATATCTCTCCAAGTAGCGTGCAGAAAGACATTTGATGCCAAGATCAAGACTAGGACCCGTAACGGGTGCGTTTGAAAAGCTGGTTGTTATTTCGAGGGATGGCCCGGAAAGCGAAAATATCAAGAGCATGTTGAGCGTGCACGTCCATTCTTGGCATACCAAGGCACAGCTCACGAGACCTTGCCACCAGCCGCGATAACAAGTATTCGAAGATGAGGAGGATGTCTGTGGGAAAGGGAAAGACTCTGTGCCTGATTGTAGGGATGATGCGCACGACTCTGCCGACTGTTGAATTAGTCCAACACGTAGAGTCGATGAAAAAGCCGCGGATTATCTTGATGGATAAACGAAGCAAACTAGTGATCGAGAAGGATACGCTTTGCATGTTTTCCCTGTCAGGAGGTAGTCAAGCTCGACAAGAGCACACTGTGGATTCAGGCTCGATCAACACAAGTTCCCCACGGTGTATCGCTGCATCGTTTGGGGCCTCTGAACGTCGATCCGCCATGAATACGATGTGGCAGATAGTAAGTGAAGGATCGTTCTGTATTACGGGCCAATCCCGAGCAGAGGGGTGAGTGACAATGGAAAATGAAGTTGAGCGGGGTAAGCCTGAGATTTACTGGGGAGGGGAAACGGTGAGCGAGCATGACAGGGATGTTGCAAATGCACCACTATCGGATACGACGCAGAGTACGGTTTCTCTCGTGCACTTCGAGTCCGAAGCCGACTCGAGTGTGCTTATCATACTGAAAACCTTTGTGACGATCTCTGGACCCTGCAATGGCAGACGTACAGTGACGCTCATGGGTATGTCATGCATGAACTTGGTTTCGTAGCATACATGACTCTTGACACACCGTATGACAGGCAATTAAGTGGATGAAGGGCCATGCACGACTAGCTATGCGACCGCCGTGCCCGATGGTATGAGGCCTTTGGAATCGAAGGCTGGGCTCTTGTGTACCAAGATGATTAACTCTGGCAAGGCATCCGTGGTTTTAAAGGAAAATACAATCATGTGACCTATTATTCCCCTTGTCCATGGACGACTTTGACTTTGACCGTGCTGCGTCTGCCTTTCCAGACATCTCTCTCGACGGCGAGGGCGACATCCCATCCTTCCCAGCCGTATCCGCGCCAGCTCCCCCCTCGACTTTCTCATTTGACAACTTTGACAGCCCACCGCGATACGACGTCAAGGTGACTGGCGACGACGAAATAGAAAAATTCGAGGATCAATTCCCTGAGCTCGATACTGGCCATGTACGTCCTTTTCGCTTCGCACAATGCGGGTTTGTCGTCCGTCCGGTGTTGATGCGCAAGCACGTTTTCCCTCAGACTCTGCCACCTCCGCCTGGGCAGCCTACATTTGGGGCTGCCCCTCCGTTCGCGCCGCGCCCTCAGCCTTCTGCGTTCTCCTCGACGCCCATTCTCAACCAACAGATTCAGGAAGACGAACCCGACGTGATCAGGTAGGTCACGGCAACGTACCATCCCATGTCTGTGGGAACTTGCTCATTCACGCATTCTGGGACAGGGAATGGCGCGAGAAACAAGCCGAGGAGATCAGACAGCGAGACGAAGCAAGTAAACTAAAACGCCAGGAGACCATCTCCAAGGCAGAGGCTGCCATCGATCAATTCTACGAAGAATATGCCGCCAAGAAGGAGCGTTCAATCCGCGAAAATAAGTTCGTCGTCTTTGTCGACTCGTCGAATGGATCGTTGATCGTGTCTCGATGCCAATAGGGACCAGGAGGCGGATTACCTCGAGAGCCTTCAGTCGTCGCTCACGAAGGGGACTACTTGGGAGCGGATCTGTAACATCATCGAGCTCCAGAACTCGCAAAGCAAAACTATTTCCCGGACGGGTGCTGGCACCACCGACCTCGCTCGATTCAAGGAGGTGTTATTGAGATTGAAGCGGGAGGGAGGTGCTGCACCAGGGGCAGCGGGCTATTAGATTACGCGTATAGTCTGTACACCCACACCATAGTCAAAGTTTCGAAGTACACCGAGAAGAGAGATGAGCTTCTACCCAAGCGATACACTCGTCGGTCAACTTCTCTTTCACCCCATCGGGTTCGTTATGCAACTCATGAAACCCGTTCTTGATAGTAGTTGGTAAGCCTTACCCTGGCGTATAGGAGGAACATACCGTGTACGGCGAGAATGTCTTGTCTTCCACTGACAAGGATTCATAGAATTTCTCGGTAGCCTTGATTGACGTGATCTAAAGGGGGTCAATGGTCACGACCGGAGGTCGACAAGGATTTCAAGGTACCTGGTCTGCTGTACCATGGAGAAACAGAACCTGTTCCAGACTTTCAGTACAGAATTTAAAGGAACATCGACGGAAAGTACGGACGGGTAACTGTCTCGGCCACTGGGCGTAGTCCCTGGCTAGGAGCGTTTCCCCCTGAAAACAGTCGGTATCATCACCAGAAGCTGATATCAAGGAGAGACTCCTACACCATCCAACATGTCACTCAACCCTCGGAGAGAACCACGTAGTCTGACGAGTGGGTCTTTTATGTACGCTTCTGCGACCGCATCTTCATGGGATAAAGCCTGCGTCCTTCGGTCTTGATGGACACTCGACTACACATGATGACTTACCTTGGCGGCCAATGGGGCAGGGATCAACAAGGAAGGAGCGATTCGACTCGTTTTTCCACCAATCCACCGCGCGGCTTTACTGGCAGGCTTGGCCTGCAAGATGAGCGGACTGGTAGAGATGACCCCGGAGATGCTTGACACGCCGTCCTTGGAAGGCGGGGCCTGCATGCGGGTAGGAAACGCTAGGACCAGCGCGCCGCCCTAACAGGAGTCACGTCCAACATGTCTAATTGCAAAATTGAAAAGGGGAGGGATGCGAATGGGAGACCTACCATCGAGTGGCCGTACAAGAACACGGGAACGCCTGTAAACTGTCGTTTGGTGTGCTGAACAGCCCATTCGATGTCCTCGAGCTGCTCCTTCCAGCTGGTCTTTGCGTACGCGCTGTCCTTGCTCTTGTTCTGTTCGTCCAGTGCGGTCCTCCCGAAGCCGCGCTGGTCGTATGCGAAGACGGCGATCCCATGTGAAGACCACCTTGGAAAGACGTGTTCATAGCGTGCGATGTGCTCTGCGAATCCATGAACGAACACGACCACGGCTTTGGTGTGGGACGAAGGACTCGGATGATATGTCCGGGTGAAGAATCGAGTCCCCTGGGGTCCACTGAGCCAGGATTCCGTGAAAGGTGAGTCAGACATGGTCGTGATAGAACAAATCAAGAGACCCTAACTCGCAGGAGAGTATGTGAGGTTCACGTGATCGTAGTAGTAAAGTCAAGCAATGAGGATTTGGCTTCTCGATGGCCAGCCTGTGTTGGCGGTCGTCGACCCTCCTTCGTAACACCATCTCCTGGCCATCCCTGAGGTACAGACTTCCCCATGGTCGTCAAGTCTCACTGCTGAGCAAAGTAAAAGGAACGTTCAAGACCCCAGAATCCGAAGTGCTCGAGAAAATCACCGCCGTGCCATTCTATGAGCTCTCTAAACCTCTTCTGCCCATCCAACTAAACTGGCTGTTCCTCTTGCTGGATGCCGTTTTCACGTTTGTGCTTTCTCATTCTCGCGCATCATTGCTCAATCCAACGCATCTCGCCACAGAGGAGCGGGCGTAGCTCTGGCCTGGCGGTACTGGACATACGAAGTCCCAACTAATGAAGAAGGCGCATCCCCAAAACAAGAACTTCGACCTGCTAACCAACGGCTCGCTCTCGCGTGCTTTCACGTTGGTATCGGATCTGTCGTCGCACTGCGACTCATCAACGTGAGACGGTCGCACGTTCGAAAGTTATGGCTGTTCCCTGGATCCGTCCCAGGGAACTATCGTCGAGCGACGGTGTTACCGCCCTTGGATACGATCGTGTTGGAGAACTATTCATTGTTTAATCCTCGCGTGCAGTTTACGCTGGAGAGGAATGCGTACCGATTTACTGGGCATAAACAAGATGCCATTCTTCGGCTGACGCCCCCGGGTGGGCGCGAAGATGGCTTCGTCTTGCTCACAGAAGGCGTCCGGATCGACGGAAAGTCTGTTTCTCGAAGTGAAGCACTCAAAGAGATTTTGAGCCCATTTCAGACCAGCACCTCCATAAAGCCGAATGCCCAAGTGAGTCGGAGTCCGTTCATTGATTGTTCCTCGATTGACGGGGTCAAAGTCGAAGAAAAAGAAGCGAGCATCAGTACCTACAACTACTACCCGCTCATGTTGAATACGTTCTTTAGTCTAACTAGAAACCGGGCCGTTGGGTTCCCGGACCGGTGTTCCCGCGTAGACTCGCGTGTATCATTTGCCTTTGTTATTCCTTGCATATGACCAACCCGTACTTGCTTCACATCTTGTACTCCACTGCTCTGACCTCCGTGTCAATCCATCTGCTATGGCAAAGAACGACTGAAAGAGGAGACCGTGCTCGTTACCATGCACAAGTGACAATCCTAGAAGACCTCGCGCGGCAACTTCGCTCAGGCGTGCCGATCACTGACGAGGAAATAACCAGACTCAAAAATCTCGCTCAAACACATGGCCAAGGCGAGAGTCAGGAAAAACCTACTGAAGCAATACGGTGGTCAGAAGTAGTTTGGGGCAGAAAAGCGGCAGATGACGACCAGAACACTAAGTGAGCATGGCGGGTATGTGTCGCAGATCTGTGTATGGACACATCGCCTCGCTCACACTGAAGACAGTTGGCTCAACTTCATGCGTAATGGAACGAGAGAAGAGGGTACCATGCTACCATCGACTCTGCACGTTCCAAATGCCAAATGTTGAATAAGAAGATACCCATTGATCAAGAATACGATGTCTAGTATACACCAAGGTTACACACAAAAGACAGCGATGACAACCATACAAGCAATGAGAGAATAAATAAGTTCCGCTGTCAGATATGGGGTAATTTGAGAAGCTAATCCAAGCGCGGATATTAGTTGGCTCGCTGTATAGCCCGGTGTTAACAGTGATGGTGAATGGACCCAACCGAAACATACGGGTTTGGTGCGAGAGTTCGCTGGCGGTTTCTGTTCCGCCTTCTGCTCCTTCTCTCTTGCTGTCTTCTCCTCGTTCTGCCTTGCTTTCTCCTGTTCCTCCCGGGCCTCCTTGGCGAGCTTGTTCTTGTCTTCCTCCCCTGCCTTCTTCACCTTCTCTTGTGTGCTGCTCCCCGCTCCCCGCTCCCTCTCTTGACTTCCCCTTCCACTGGTGCCTGCCTGAGGAACGTTGTTCTATGGGTGTGCATGAGCTCAGACAACTCTACTGTAGCGAGACTATGCCTACCGGCTGAGCTGACGATCCGCCGGTGGTCTGTGTCTTCCTGTCTGGGACAGTCGCAGGTCCCACCGTTATGGTTGCGGAGTCTGCTGGAGTCCTGTGAGTGCGTCCGACATTCAAGTCTGAAGCTTGATCCCCCGATCCCGTGGAGGCTCCACTCGAGCGGGGGTTCAAGCCCTTCTTGAAAAGGTTCGAGACGATTTCTCTCAAAGTCTCGTCTTCCAGGCAAGCGCTGGTCGGACTCTCGTGACCCATCTCGACTGCTTTGCGTTGACCGTCCTCGCGGGCCTGCAGAACGTTGATTAGTGTTTCCATCTGCAGGAGGCGAGCATCTGCCTCGGACGGCACCGTCGGACTCTTGCAGAGTTCAACATACGATGCAAGGAGGCGCTCGCCGTCGATACCATGTTCGTTGTAGATCGATATCCTCTCCGCCGGTGGTAGTTCCAAGAACTCAAGCTCCCGAATGGCCAGTTCCTTGATCTTGTCGAAACGCCAGCGTGTGGCGAGGCGAAGGATCGTGAGCCAGTTCTCCTTGGTTTGCTGGCGATATGAATACTCCCTGTTCCGATCGGACGATAAACCGATTCGCGATCTTTGATTCAAAATCGGATGACCCACCTGTCGTACCAGACCCATAACAACTGAGAGAAGTCGTCTGGAGGGACATCGAGCGTAAAGGGGCGTGCATCGGTGCCCGATAGAGGATCGTCCTCTGTAGCGTTTGCAAAAAATTCACGAAAAAACTCGGAGTCGCGCTCCAAGAACGACCTGTGGACTCTAAACAAGATGCCCCCCGTCTTGCGTGCGATCAGCCGAATACCGTCCAGGGCAACGACGTATCCAACCTACCAAAAAGGAGACGCTCCCGTCGCTCAAGTAGTATTCGGGGTGGTTGATCACTCGTCCGAGTCCGCCTCCCATGTCTGTCTGATGGCGGAGAGAAGTGGAGGGGGAAGGATGGAGGTGTCGAATGGAGAGCCTCCTGACCCGACGCTATCTATACCCGACACGAGCGTCTCTTCCCAGAGAGATCTATCAAGGGCGATGGGTCCGATGAGTCGCGATTGATCCTGTGTAGGTTCTCGCTTCGCGCCGCGCCCATATTCAATAGAAATTGCTTCTGAAACCGTCCAGCTTTTCTCAGGCGGTCGCCCACATGTTTCCATTGTCGGACGAATGCGGTGGCACTGTGACCAAGGCGCAGCCGATGTTTACAGCAACGCTACACCGAATGCAGATAACGCCGCATGCCCCTCAAGTCAAACCGTGCAACCATAGCTCAAGAAACACCGTGAGGCAGGCACGGTCATACAGCAAACTGCCATAGCAAGTCAAACCCTAGTTCCATGATGAGAGCATAAATACAGGAATATCAGCGACGCATCAAAATCCCTCACGACCATATCCGAGACAGGATGGCGGAGGCGCCTTCATTCGTGAAGCACCCTAAATATGGCGTGCCCCCCTATTTGGACCATCTCTACCACACAAACGTCCCGTATACCCACGAGCTTGTAGTGTGTTCCTTCCTTGATGGTACCCCTTTCCATGCCGTGACTGCGTTTGTGTTTGCCGTGATGAGTGCCAGCGTCTACATCGAGAACAAGAATGCTCACCACTGGACAAAGTGGCGCAGGACATTATCATACAACATCGCATCCCCGACACGGGGCCGGCACAGCAAGCACCGCGTCCAGTCCGGAGAAAATGCCTTGTAGACGGACCGTTCAATAGCCTGGATTTCATCAATGTACCTGTCACTGACAAGCTGCCAGCGTGGGGTCATGCAGAGAGGTGCCAGCCCGAAGCCGATGCAATGATAGTAGCGAGCATGCCAGATCTATTCTCCGACGTTCAGCATCCAATACTCCTTCAGTAAAACCAAGTCATACCGCATGCCTCCAGTTCATAACAAGAGTACGTCCCCCGCAACACAGACACCTCAGTCGAGCGTTGCGCTCGTCCATGTCGTCCACCGTAGCCACGTTTGGATCCAATCCGCATGCGTAGATGATGTAAGGAGCTTCATCCAAGAATTGCAATCCGAATCGGTCATAGATTGACCCAGTACGTTCCGAGTCGTCTGGACGGCGGAAAGGATGCAACTGGGTATCATGGCTGTGGAATATCATGTCATTACCGACTGAAACCGAGAGTACTTCGGGATATGCAAAAGCGCCAGTGCCACCCACGTGAAACACAGCGCAAGCTAGATGTAATTTCTCCAAATCAGTCTGCGCAGATCCAACGTGTCTGGTACTGCTTGGGGCGATACCCTGATCGCAGGAGACGATGTTCGAGGATAAAAAGGAAGGAATCTTCACTAGCTCAGCGACTTCCGAGTTGAGTTTCTGCGTCCACCCGTCAATCAACGTAGGTAGTTGTGCGAATGCAGATGTAAATGGGTCTTTGTCCGGTTGGGTGCCCTCGGGTGCCTTGATAATGCTTCGAAAAAAGGGGAGACGACTAAGGTCAACCACGTGTGGGAGAACGTCAAGGATTGGTGAATCTGGTGATGGGGTCATCACGTATCTGTCGTATTCGGACACTAATAAACGTCGACGCGGCTGGTATAAGGTTGCCTCTAGTCGTTGCAAGCGGAACTCTTCCATGATTTCGACCCATTTGGGCCATATCTGGTCCCATTCTAACATATCTATAATCAGCTCCAGTTTAGAGGGAATTCATTTTTAAGGCTGACCACTATCCATGAGAGGTTTATGTTTCTTGAAAACGGATTTGTAGGACTTTTCGATGAGTTTGTCTTGGAAATAGGCGATCTCCGGGCCATAACCACGCCACTTGAGGCGCTCAAAGATGCTTCACTAGGTTTGAATTGAGGTCACGGTTGATTGGGGGAAAGGGCAAACCTTGCTTGTCGCTCCTTCCGGAGTATCTCCAGGTCAAATCTATGTACTCGCCCCTTCCGTTGCTGCCAAACTTGACATTCATGTGCATGCTGCGCGGACCAATCAGACAACTGGTCAAAAGAGAGGAGATATCGATCAGACCAAGTCTATAGCTCGATGCTGTTTCCGCTTCTCATTCAAAAACTCTGTCTTGTCGGAGGACAAGTGGTATTCGCGCATAAACGAGTCGAGCTGGTCTCTGTCGACCCACTGTGCTGGATCTAAGAGGTAGTCTAGAAGTACACTAGGTTCGATAGTAGTGCCACATACCGTCGCCCACTGTGAACCAGTCGCTGGGTAGAACCCGGTTCTCACGTATGATATCATCGCAATGAATAAAACGATAAAGCCTATAGTGCATATGAATCTGAAGTCGCCGACGTTGAGACATCCATAAATCATACCGTTCGACTCTGCAGGCTGGGCAATACCTGCGGCGCATGTGCCAAAAGACTGCTTTCGCCGGTTTACCACACCTCTTTACAAAAAGTCATGTTTTAGTCGATCTGAAAGATTCGTACGCACGTGGCAACGGGCAACAAACACGAGATTGGTGTATTCCGGTTCCGTCAGGTCCGGGGGGCAGGCAGGCAGGCCCTCAATCTGGCGGAGAGCGGTTTTCCAGAGGAACAGCGACGATTTGTGCATCAAGATGGCTCGGAGAGACTTGCACGTACGTGAAAGGTTCAGGAGGTCCATAGGATAAATGTATGCGAATATCTTTTATTGCCAAGGGATGCGTAAAGGATCAAAAGAGGATCGGGGGAAGGCCACGTACGATGTACAGTTCGTCGAGATTCAATTCGCATAGTCCTCTTTGCTCTCCGCGATGCCGCTTTTTCGGTGCCCCTGCGCCCTCTCGTCGACGTTTCTTGGCATGTGCTCCAGTGCCTTGTCCTAGGAAAAGTTCCGCGGTATCGCCGTGTGAGAGCATTCCGCCGTTATCGTGAAGTAGACTTGACTGTTGTGCTCACAGTTGATCTTGGTTGCACCGTTGTGCAAGTTGGTGAACAGGGGATGCCACGCGCACCGCGTTCTTTTTATGATGGCTGTGCCATTGATGTGGTCAATGAATTATAAAGCAAAAGCATGTATGTCCTTTGAGTGTCAAATGGGGAATTGGAACCGCGTGTCAGTTGTCACAGGTCAGACAAACTCACCGAGTCCCTTCTCTTTGCTGCAGTAATCCCATTCGCCAGTTGCGTCATTTCGGAAATTTGTTTACCCTTTGGAAAGGGTAACTGTCTGGGCGTGTCACTTGTCAGTCTCGACTCCGACCCGCCACTGGACGTAGTCGCGCACTCAAGGGCTAGCGCAAGGACGAACAGTCATTTATAGGGAGAATGGAATGGCGACGAGTCTTGAAAGGCCGGCATCATCGATGTGGTTAAACTGCCACGCGGAGGTTTTTCGCCAGCCACCACCGGCACGTGCTGCCACATGAGTCGGAGCCACATATTTATTCAATAGAGTGGACAAGAATTGAGTTGTACGTGGCAGCTTTGTGCATACCAGCGCGGTAGTTGACTCGCTGGCGAGTGATCTTCCATGCGGATAGCCTGGAGATCCGTTCATGTGTGGTTCTGCCCGCATCACAAGTCGTTATCCACAGAAAAGGTGTGCGAGCGAACGGATCACGTTCAAAGCAGAGATTAATACTGTGCTCGAGGCGTCCGTATGTACGTCGTCCTTAGCGGCAGATCGAACATCCCTTGCTCCGTATCAGAACTTGGACTGCGTTCCTTCTTTACCGGCACGCCCCTACAAACAATTCGCAAGAGATTGTCTGTCGCAAACTTGAGCCAGGTCGATCCCTCTGCATCCCTATCCTCCATGTGAAGGAGAAAACGGACATACGACCTCCCGACTTGAAGCTTTCCTCGGTGGCTCCGTCCGTGGGACGTGTAGTTGAGTATACAGGCGTGAAGATCAGTGGCTTCGCGAATGTGCCGGAGCCGGCCAGAACCACAGACGACGGTGACGCTGCTATACGTGCCTAGCGCTGTCACAGCGTCGCATCGCGGGCTGAGGGTCACCCTGTAGGACTCAGGTCCAATTCCGTTCGTCTTCTCTCTCTCCGACACAAGTGTCATCGGAATCAACGGCACCGACGTCAACCGCAACCCATGCGGAGTCAATGCAAACATCGTCATCCCCACCTCCCCACGCACTATCCCCTCATCCCACTTTGGATAACACGCTGGCGAGCACGGTAACACCGGATGCCTCGAAGACGCTTGCCCTACCCATGCAAACACATCCCACGTGGGGCACCGTCCCACTATTGCTTCAACCAGTCGCGGGAAAGCTTTTTCTCCTTCGCCGTACGTGATGGGGAGGTTAATGTCAAAGAGGCCGTACAGACAATAGGCTGCGTCCTCAATCCGGGTCGTTTGGCGTGTCGCAGCCCATGACATGATTTCCCAAATGCCACGGCCTTTGATACCGTGACTGTTGTCGGCAAAGACAACGTCCTGAGGGATGCGAGTGACACCCGACAAGGCAGACAAGACTGTTGCGTCGTGCTTGTCGTTGGCAAGGTCTGTGAAGGGATGCCAATCCTTGTCGTAAAACTTGATTCGCTTCGGCGCCAAGAGTTCTTGCAGTGTCCAACCCCGCTTAAACCACGGTTCGCATTCGAAATCCACCAACGACGACGAGGCGGCAAGGTGGACGATGCACACGTGCGCGTGGGCATACTATTTGAACATGGCATGAATCGCCTCACTGAGTTCGGTTGTATTGGTCTTGTCGATACAGCATGTATCGGACCAGACAAGTTTGTATCCCAAAGACTGGGCTGTCTCACAGAGTCGTACGAGTTTGGTGAGACCTGCAGTCTTGAAGTTGGGTTGTTTGCTGAGGCTGAGCTTCCCAGAAGAGACAGAGGCGGAGACGTATTGATAGTTTGGCTCGCTGTCGGTCCAGCGGTGCGAAAAGGTGGCGTATCGCACAACGTCGCCGATGATTTCTCGGAGGACTGCCTTTCGTGGGTTCACGTAGATGCTTGCTTCGGGGTGTGTGGACACCCCGTTGGTGTGCATTCGTCGCTGAACATCCTCTTCCGTGATCTTGGCGATGTCTGAAAAGAAGACGTCAAAGACGGCGTTGCGATCGACGAATGTGAGTTTGGACGTGTCAATGAGGCGAGTGGGAATGTCATTGTGAATGTAATGTCGGAATGCACCAGCGATGTGGGCAAGTGGCTGGAGGCCCAATGTTACCAATGGGGCCAAACGGCAGGGCCAAGAGACGGTCGGTCTTTACCTGCAGTGGTTCTAGTGATGGTCTTGGTTTCTTGGGTCCAATCCAAGGAAAGCGAGAGATGGTGTTTGCTCGTACAGGCATCTCCTGGGCGATGAACGATGTCGTCCCCACCAGTAGTTATACCAGCCAATGAGAGTGACGAGGTGTCCACGTATGCTGGTGAAAGGACCGAGCGCTTGACATAGCCTGCGACTGGGCGTGCTCAGCGTGCGCAGGGCCAAGACGCCAGAACTCTGTACGGTGGACGGCGAATGCGATACTCATTGGCTGACGCACTGCATAGGTGGTGATCCTGTACTGTGGTGCAACGTCCACGACGAGCGCGGGGTATTGTCCGTGCATATATCCTGCCGACAGTGATTGCCAGGCGGATGTAGAGGCGAGGTAAAACCGATGCAATCTGCCGTGTCATCCCCTAGTCTGGCGACCTAACCTAACCTAACCTAAAACTTCCTACCTGCCACATCGTATTCATGGCGAGTCGACACTCGGTACGTTCAGAGGCCGCAAACGATGAAGCAAAACACCCTCGTGTTAATCCACAGTGTGCTCTTGTGATGAATTCAGGCTGCCCTCTGACAGAGAGCACGGGGAGTGTGTCCTTCGTTCGCTCCGTTTACCCACCAAGATAACCCGTGACGTTTTTATCAAACCCTACGCTGTACTACAATGAACCTAAATAATACGGTCGGCGGAGTCGTGCGCCCCTACAAGCAAGCACAGAGTCAACCCTTTCCCACAGACATCCTCCTTCTCATCTTCGAGTACTCGCACTCATCAATCAACCAAATCGCGGTTCCCTAGATAGATAGTATCTCGCATCTGACCAACGTGGGCTTGGCACGGCCCTGACCGCTGTTCTGCGCATCGCTGACCCACTTGTGCATCTTGGACGAGCCCCCACGCAATTCGAGTGAGGAAACGCACGCATGGAGTTATCGACCCGGCGGTCGCCTCGGGACGAACGGTGAAGCAACGTGCGGAAGCGTATGCCCTATGCACCTGCCTAACCCCAGGTCCGTCTCCACCTGGCCTTCACATGTGGTGAAAACGGGAATGTTCCGTTCTACGTGGCAGCCCGGCGTTGTCCGGGGATAAAACCAGGGTCCAGCACTGACTGGCCGAGGCGTGCTGAAGGTCGGAGCGCCGAAAGTCTGTTACAAATGCACGGAAGGGATGTCAAAAGGAATCAGTTGGCGAAGGAATGTACTCTAGGTGGAATCACCACGCCCGTCCTATCCGACTCGGAAGTGCTGGTCGCCCCGCGTTGGAATGTTCTTGGACCCGGAATTCCGTTCTCGCTTCTGGATCTCATCCAGTTCTCCCCAGTCACCGACGTCGACTGTGCCCAACTTATAATACCGATTGACCAGCATCCGTGTCAGTGCCCGCTGTCTTGACATTTCTGTTTGTCCTCTTGATGGCATCGAACATCGATTTTCTATCACCGATCATGTTTCGAAACAACGCCCAATGATGTTCGCGAATGCATTTGTGTCATTGTATCGCAGGATGGCGTTGCGATGTTTGCAGCCCACGTTTACAGATCCCCCGCGCAAGTACAAGTGTTGTCCCAAAATGCCATGCCCGACGAAAGCACGGATCCGAACGAGCAATGAACAGTAGTTGTCCAACCCTCCCTTGTACCTACCTCCTCCCACTTGCCTGCGTCTACTTTTTGCCTGTCCCGCCTTTCGCTTGTTTTCCGTCTCGACGTCTCCCCCAATGCTCAGAACTTATCTAAGATCCGCACGCATAACAGAGTGTCTTGGGTAAAGCAATCATTGCGAGAGTTCACGTGGTCATCCGTGGTCGAACCAATCATCATCACTATCCTACAAAATGACGTTTAGCTACTGATGGGCTCGCGAATCTACCAGTGGTGCTGTGCAGCATCAATATTCTTCATCATTCACCCGTTCCATGCCGCAGGTCCACATCAAAAGCTTCCAAGAATCTGGTAGACATCTCGCTCCCTCTTGACTCTCATTCGTGCGCGTGAAAGTGCTTGTTCACTGAAAAATGCCCGTTACGCCTCTGGAACTGCGAACGCCATTTCGTTCGATGGGGTACCAGAAGTGGAGCGAGAGATGGAGCCGTATAGGCGTTCCGAAACCACTGTTGGGTCCACTTTGCTTGTCAGCGCACGGCATCCCGCGAAACCGCTCGGATCGTGGTCTGTGATGGGGACGGACCGCTCACACTGATGTAGATCAAGCAGGAACGCTACGCACATTCTGAATTTGCATCCTTGTCTGCGTGCCATAGCGCGGTCGGGGACAGGTCGAGGTGCTTCACATTGCGGCCAGGATGCAGTATGCGGTTCAAGGGGTGGCTGGAACGTTGTGGAGGGTACAACGATTCGATGGCGCACCAGGTGGTCTGGATAGGGAACCATCACAGCGGGTTTGCCTTGGCCCTTCAGCATCCTCGAACGAGTACGATATATCTGAAGGGCCAGGCAGGTTTGATTTTACCAGGGGGATTGCTGTCGCAGGGGCTGGGTCGGCGAGAGGCTTCAAGTTGTCAATGATGTCACGCCCAAACCATAAGGTATAACTGAAAATGGAGACTCACAGCAGGTTATCTGTAATGGGAGGTGGTTGCTGAGCTCAAACGGCGACTTCCAAGCAGTGGCGCTGCAGATTCGTGAAAAGCTTGAAGAGGCCGCCTATGAACGGGTTACGGCGCGCTAAGATATGTAGTTACTACGCGCTATGTCCATGTCACTTCCGTCGACTTGAGGTACAACCAAAAAAATCACTTTCACCTTTAAATCGGTGAGCCACAAAGTACATAGTAGCTTTAGCTTCAGCGGAATACGATTACATAAGATACACTGTTCGAACGACCTCAGGCTCCCGCGCAACAGAAGTCAAACAAGAATACAACAAAAAGGCCAGGTACTCTGCGATTGTTTACCTGTCTCGACCCCCACTTATTTTTTCTATATTCGGATCTGTTGAGTTGCCTGTGCAAAAGGACCATGACAACACTATACGAACCTTGTTGGCATTTCCCCCAACTCCATTCTAACATTGTCCGTCAGCAGCCGCCATCACACAAAACATTTGTTTTGACTCACCGAAGACTGCCCGTTTGCTGGCAACTCTGCATTCTTCCCCTTCTTCGGAGGATTGACGGTGATGACCTCGGTGTTCACCGAACGGTCGCCTGAGGCGTTACCATTGGCTTGACTTTGGTTGTTCGGAAGAATGGACATGTCGAACAGATTTGCTATGATTCCTTTGGCGACCTCGTCCGGAACGCTCGCAGTCGTCGGGGTTTTACACCCACTTTCTGAAGCATTGAGGAGTATTTGCTCACGTGCGGCCGCAATCTTCAACACAATCTCCATCGATAACGTCTTTGCCTCTTCAGGTAAAGGAAGTCGTGGGTTTTTACACAGTGTCATGTAGGATGGGAGCAGCAACTCCGGCTTCACGCTGTAATTCCTGTATATCGCTACTTTTTCTACAGGTCGGAGGTCGAGTCGCTCCAGTTGTCGGATGGCCAGGTTCCTAATTTCTTGGAACTGCCATTGTGTGGCGAGCTTCAAGACTGTAAGCCAGTGTTCTTTTCCTTTTCTCGAAAAGGAGTAATAACTAAATAGGTGAGTTGTGTACGTCAATACTCGAGAAGCGCTCGGGATCTATGTTGCAGCTCACGGATTATACCAGACCCAAACAAATTGGGCAAACTCGTCAATCTTGACGTCGTGAATAATATACGGGCTGTCCGGGGACCCGTCAGGTTCACCCTCGGTGGAAGGATTCAATTTGTCGCGGAAATAATCTGATTCCCTCTCAAAAAAGTGTCTATGCAGGCGGAACATGGTGCCTTCGACCTTTATTTCGCAGTAGATCGTCAGCATGGCTTGATATGAAGTGGGTAGGAGCCACGCACCACAAAACAAATATTCCCATCTCTGAGATAGTATTCTTCGTGTCGTTTCATACTGCTCACACCGAGGGTAGGCATGCTTTACGGAGGGGGTGTCGTCGAGGGGGACTGGGACCTGGGAGGGACACCGCTCACCAGGTTTTATATACGCAACCATCGTGCTTCTTTACGACTAACCTCGGGTTTGTTTTTCTCAAGATGATCGCAGCGTTGACCTCGTGCTCCGTTCAACTTCTTTCCTAGCTTTTTTGACACGCGCATCGGACAAAAGGGATGTGTCTAATCGCGTACATCTACAGCAACGTGGACCCACACGCGACTTATCGCAAGAAGATCCGTGCCTCGGGTTGATCCACGCATCACAAAAGGAGTACATTTCGGATTCTGAGACACGCCATGGACGTATTTGTGGCTACTGTGGGTGCGACATTTACGAGAGCGGGGATGTTTTTACTTCCGTGGATCACACAAAGACCGCGTCGCTTCAGATGGGCACATCGCGGCCATGTCGCGGGCAGATCAGCATCGTATTCGAGGAAATTATATGAAGAACACCAGGTTACTCCACAAAAGGTGAAGGGAATGGTATGATTTTTTTTGGTGATGAAACGAGAGCCCTCTGCCCACCCGAGAAGATTGCAACGTGGAGATCTGTTGATCCATCGGTCATGATCGACCCCTTCCACCACGCCCAACTGCGCTCTGTTTCCCTCCCTTCTTGTTTTTCCCGCCTGTACCGAGCAGTTAGATTGCCGCAGACTAACCCGAGCGTAATCAACCCCCACCTTGCCTGCCTTTGCCACCGTCGGTATCAGAAATCACAGTCTGAGAATCGGTATCCTTGCCCGATTCGTCCTTTTCAGCCTCATTCACATTATCGTTAGATTCAGACGTCAAATCGTTACTATGTTCACTTGATGGTACAACAGATTTGCTAATCGAAACATCAGAACCAGCTTCGCCCTGTGATAAATTTTGAATGAGCAGCTGTCAGAACAGAACATATGAGCAACTCGCCAAAGATGAAGGCTTACCCGCTCCTCCAGACTTGGGCGACGCTATTGACGCAGAACTATTTGCCTGTTGGGACACCGTCTCTTTGCTGTCCTTTGGCTTGTCCGACGCTGGGGGAGGGGGAGGTGGTACTGGGGAAGCTGACGCTGTTTGAGCCGTTTGGACCGGAGGTACCTGTGATCGAGTTCCGTGTGTTGCCGTTGCCTGCGTTGACGTTGTTTGTGCTGCCGGTGTTGTTGTTGGTGTTGGTGTTGCCGTTACCGACGCCTGAGGGGTCATGACCGAGGCGATGGAAGGTAGAGAGTCAACCGAAGAACCTCTTGGATCAGTTGCCGACCCACCATTAGCTCGAGGCGCTGAAGCACCGTTAGCCTTTGGAGGGTTGCCGGGTGGGGCTGGACCGAGCTTAATGGTACCGTTCACGGAGCTGTTGATGCCGTTGGAAGGCGAGGTTGCAGTGGCAAGGGATGCAGGACGGGAGCCGAGATTGAAGATCTCCCGGATAAGGACCTCTACCTCTGCGTCCTCAAAGTCCTCGAACGTAGGAGTACGGATGCCACTTTCGGAGGCCAGCTGGCGCAGACGTTCGCGAGCCTCGGCGATACGAAGGACAGTCTCCATCCCAAGCTTCATACCTTCACTGAAGGTCATAGGCTTATCCCTCTTGCAGACGGCGATGTAAGAGGGAAGAAGGTAGAGACGACTGATGTTGTTTTTGTGATATATGGCGATCTTCTCGACAGGCTCGATTTCAATCTTTTCGAGCTCCCGAACGGATAACTCTTTGACGCTGTCAAACGTCCAGCGGTTGGCGAGCTCGAGAATGCTGAGCCATGTCTCAAGTGGGGCATCGTAGACTGAGTATTTACTGCACGTCGTCAGCAAACGGTTGGCGCGCGGAATGTGGCGGACTTACGGGTTATAGAACACCCATAGGAACCGTGCGAAATCTTCACTCTTGACGTCCTCGAGAGTGTAGGCATTATGGTCCGTGGAACCGCGTTCCTCAGCATTGTTGGTGTTCGAGCCATTAAGTTTCTGACGGAAAAACAGAGACTCGCGTTCGAAGAAATAGCTGTGTATCCGATAGAGGTGGTTTTCGACCTGCGAACAGACGTTAGCGCCAAGATGGGAGTGCGGGAGGAAACGTCGAGACTGACCAGGACGGTCATATCGCCTCCACGCAGATAAAAATCCTTGTGGTGGACGACACGAGAAACTCCATGCGAGGAGTCGGAGCCGACCATGATGGACTCTGCTAGAGAAAGGAGGGAAGACGGTGGAGAAAGAGAGGGCTTCGGCTCTAAGGGAAATTTTTGAAGGAAGTCAAGATATACGTTTCCTGATTCCAGTGTTGGCAATCAAGTTTGCTTTCGCTACACGTGTTGGCTACACGTTGCCCATCGTCTTCTCCCCACTTATGTACTTTCCTCATCGCCCGCCTGCAGCTCCGTTGCGTAAATTCACCGTGCTCATCGTCGGTGGTACGTATTTCTCTTCGTTTTTTTTTTCCCGGTCGTCTGAGCTCAAGCGACAGTGAACGCGTGGCTGGGAACATCGTCGACACGACCATCTCTCGTGGGCCGGTCGCATTTTGTGGAGCACAGTGTACCCAGGCCCGAGGGTATTCAAATATGTCCATTGATTTGATGGACCCAGACCAGACCTGTGGTATCGCCATCAGTACACGCGGATGCCTGCCTGCATGTGTAGGCCGCCGCTACCAGACTTGGCAAGATTACACCACCCTCACACCCCTAACGCAGTCGACGCCGACGCCGCTGGCAATCGATAATCAACCCATGCGCCATTTGCGTGTACAGTGAAAAGTTACTTCGTTTGAATCCGTGAATCACAGGGAAAGAAAACGTACAACCCGATTACCAAGTACAAGCGCAGACGAATCTCCCGCTCGAATCGACGTAAGTAATATCGTTTCAATTGTGAATTCAAAATGTTCCGTTTCCCTTTCATTTAAGCACCTCCCCTTTTCGTAGGCATCGTAATCTGCAATCGGTTCAACACAAACGTCCTCACGTGGCCAAGTAAAAATTACTAGCAACCGTGTTTGCCGATAAGAACAATAGGGACTAACCTGAAATCCGAAACACGCGTTTTATCACAGGCGTAAAATACACATGTTTCGCGTCCCGCGTGCCACCGACGAGACCGTGTCTAGTGAATGCCAAGCTCTCTCAGACAGTGGCCACTCTCAGCGCCAACTCTGGTCCAAGAAGCTGAAGGTCATGGTCTCCGAGGGGATGCGTCCCGTTTGGCTAGTTCATCATGTCAGCCCAGGAAGAAGCCACGATTTGATACCATATGGCACGGTCAGCTCCACCTTCTCTGCTGGAGTCTTGTAGATTTGGTTGCATGGCATATTTTTGATGGCATACTTGTGCATTGCATCGAATTCCCACATATGTGCCAATTTCACGTCTGGGGATAGTTTTGTTGTCTCCTCGGAAGCACTGAACACCGTGACGGCGGGACTACTGTACGTATTTAAAGCCCAGGAATCAGAGTCGTCAACTCACCCCGTAAAGAGCACTTCGAGGAAGCGTTTGAATTCGTCCTTTTTTATCCCATCCAGCCGAATAGGGTTACCATCACTCGGCCCCTCTGCGTTTTCGGCGACAGGAAGCCCCGGAGGACTCCAAGAATTGACGAGGCACCCTGAACAAGCGATTCTCCACCTCTGTGGTCACTCGGCTCGCATCGAAGAGGACCAAACATGCACACCTGGATGGTCACAAGAGCCATGTAGAACTGCCCATCCTCTTCGATGCTGGGCATCATCGGATACGTGTTATTGATGAGTTCTACCATCTATCGCGAGCAGTATGAATTGATCAATCATCATACCAGAATGTCAAGCAAAGACCGAGCTCCGAGGTGAAGAAGGAGCGTGAAATCGGCCTGTGGCAGTGCTTTCAAGCTATTGTGAACGTCGATGTCATGCCACCTGTCATGGTTACCGGGGCAGATGGGAACGACGTTCAAAATGCATATACGAAATCCATCAGATTGCGCGTTTCAGCTTTGTTTTGGGGGCTTGTGCGCTCCCAGCCCATCTGAAACAGTACACTGCGGCGGTCTTTGGTTGACGCTGCGAAGCCCCTTTGGGCGCATCGCGGACGGTCATATTTGGACCTACTCACCGCTCGTACGCCGTGTACAGGCATACAAGGCGACAAAGACCCCATCGACCCTCTTTCTGCACACGATGAACCCACCAATATCCACCACGACAAGCTCACTGGAATTACTCGAAGAGGTGTGTGCCCTCGAATACTGTCATGCTCCGACGTATCAAGTGCGAGTCTAGAAATTCAGGAGAGTGGAGCAGGAGAGCGAACGCAGAGTGCTTGACGAACCAATTGAGCAGTGGCAGAGGAATCCAACGGGCCCGAGGAGGCACCGTAAGAAGCCAGCGATTTCGGTAAGCCAGTTCGGAAAGGTGATGAACTTGTGGTCGATATATCCCTGCCTCTGACACCCAGCAGCAGGAAGGGCAGGGAGATGATGGTCTTCAATTACCGGCGTCGTCATCTCTGTCTGCCGCAGCATCCAAGTCAACATTTTACCATGCCCTAGCCAATGTGAGTCCTCATCCTCGTCACAGGGTCTCCCGCGACGCAGACGGCAGTTTACAGCCAAGAAGTCTCGATTCTCTTGTGTCGGGTAATTCTGAACAGGAGACGCACTGCACGCATGAGATCCAAGTGGAGAGGATAGCCGGGCGCCGAAGTCTCCCCAGTCTCCCTAAAACCGTGGGCGCATTGCTGCCACGGCGGCTGACAACTGCCCAGCTCGATTACGTGTCCATTAACAGGAGTATGGTCA
The DNA here is from genome assembly GCA_003316335.1 of Hemileccinum impolitum. Taxonomy (NCBI): domain Eukaryota; kingdom Fungi; phylum Basidiomycota; class Agaricomycetes; order Boletales; family Boletaceae; genus Hemileccinum; species Hemileccinum impolitum. The sequence continues at coordinate 48,203 of QFEQ01000367.1, forward strand.
TTGATGTTTCTGTGGAGACAACTACGGAATTTTCACAGCTTACTTCGGACTTGCACGCGTCGACTGCGTACGTTGCAGCACCGTCACGATCACGGGCAGGGACCATGGACGCTTCGACACCGCATGGGAACTTGGTGGAGCGGGCAATGGACTTTGCGCGCAAACTGAGACGGAGAAGCAAATCGGATCTCCCGTAGGGTGTTACAGTGGTGATCAGAACGGGATGGTGCCTTCGGTGTTGTCAAGGTGGCCGGCGTCTCTTTCATTGGGTTGTCAAGAAGCGTACACGTTCACATCTAAATCCACCTATACCCCGCTATTATTTCCATTTGTATGATACTTGTCGATGGGCGAGTCGTCGTATGACGATTTAAATGAAGCGAAATGAGCCTGTGTCAGTTTGAATGCGTCGAGCAAGGAGTACTCGCAGTTATTTATGGGTGGACGGACTGAGCTCGGCTAGATTTACGTTTCGGGTGGTTATGTACGCGTAGTTTGGGAACCTCACAATTACCTCGCCGTTCCGTCATACACCGTCCTGCATAAAGGCGCGATGGAGACAGTAATGAATTCCCCCCACCCATGCTTGCTAACGACATGCTCAGTCCTCCCAGACTCCTCGTCGACAAGTGTACTCCTCGCGACAAGTATGCGAGGACACATGTCCCCCTGAGCATCTCGCTCTGCCCAAGTGCCGATGACTCCCTCGTCACCCCCGTGCGTGCACGCTCCACTCATTCCCCCAGGCATGAACTAAAGATCCCGCAGCAGCCAATGTCGGCCAATGTCGCAAGGCGCCGCGCGGTCTCTTCCTCAGACTCTCAGGGCTGGAAGCTTCTACCAACGCCCATACGACCCACCTTTCGGCCTCGCGATTACGAGTTGCCAACATGTATGGAGGACGATGATCGGTCCGATACTCATACCGTCTCTCTCAAGGTCCTTCGCCGCTCTCTCAAAAACGTCGAGTTCGATCCATCATGTCTTGATTGCCTCGATCAACAGACACTTCTATCACCCACCGAATCCTTCTCAGAGATCTGTTATTCAGAAGCGACGCACGATCAGGCACCTGTTCCTATGCTACAGCCCCTCCAACCGCGCATACGGAAGCGCACCGCGTATTATGATAGGACTGCGATGAGCGAAGAAGATCCCTACCACGACTGGGACGAGAACATGTCCATTAGATGGAAACCCCTGGTTGGTGGACCGATCTTGGATCAGCGTCGCTCATGCTAATCGCTCATCATAGCTCCCCCCTGTCCCCCCAATTCCCGAGCATTTGAAAAAGCCCAAGGAGCCCGAGCCGCGGCCGAGCTATCAGCAGTCCGTGCTCGCTGATCTCGAGACACGTCTGCTCCGGGTTTCCACCAACCCGGGCGATTCTGTACATTATTTCCCAGTGCCTTCGCAAAGGCGAAGCGAAGAGTCCTCAAAGCTCTCCCTGGATTCCCCGTCGGTCTCTTCGACCGCGTCGAAAACGCTCTCGGTCAAGTCCGGCGGCACGTTCAGCCGCTTGAGTAACGCCCTTGGTTGTTCCCGCGCGAAATCGAGAGCTTGAGTTCGGATCATGACCCGTGACACGCCCACATGCTCACTATTACGTTCACTGCAAACTTTTTATCAACCTCATTATTCCATTGTCATCGTATCTGCATTCTTAGCTGCTGTGCTGCAGGGTTTTACTTCACGGCATACTATCCTACTGTATCCCTTTGCTGTATGATCGTGTTCGAGATAATCGCGTCTTTACGAGAGTTCGCCTCGCTGGTCCCGAAGAATTCCACATATTTGTAAACCCCCTCGAGTCTGGATCGAAGCCTAGATCAACAAGGTTTAATGGTTGAATCGCTGTAGCAGTTACCACGCGAGTGAAGTGATGGCAACCAAGGAAGCTAATCTGAAAAAGCGACTCAAACCTTCGCGAGAGGGAGCTCAAGCTTCAAGAACGGTATCTTGTCTTGACGATGCGGCTCGTAGAGCAGCTGCAACTTGGCAACAAATGCGTCGGATGTCTGAACGCCACCCGTCGGGTTCGACATTTCATATCGATGACGAAACGATGAGACCGTTATCGGACCATCTATGAAGCAAAGAAGGTTTTTCTGACGCCCTTCAAGCTTCAAGTTGCGTATGCGTCACAAACGTGATCGAAGTAAGCTTCGAAGCCTGTACGTATGTCCAAGTAAACTGGGCGTTGCTGTGGCGAAAGTGCTACAATCGCCAGTGGCCTGAAAGTACGCCAAGATGGTTACACAGGGAGCGGGCAGCGTCGGACTCGGTGTCGCCATGGATGAACATGAACTAGGCGGCGTCGAGTTGTTACGATCACATGCGGGGGTAGAAAGGGCGTTTTAATAAGAAGATTCGAGCAGGCATCGCACCTGTTCGTTTCATTACGTTCGGTGGGCTCATACAGTGTTTTCTGGTCGGGCGGTATGAGAGGTACGCGGCGTTAAGTCGTGATTTTGTTAAACAGCCAGTGTCACAGCGAAGGTTTTTGTTCGTTCGAGAAGCATCCAGGTTGCTGAACATGGAGATATGTAGGGCTCTTGATACGTAAGTTTTCGAGAGGAACAACTGCACTGTCTCGTTACGGCCCAAGCGATCGAGCGGTTTTCATCCGGGAGTCTTGTCTTGCTGACCGTACTTACAAACGTCTTTGTCTTTGGCTTCAAGCGATAAATAAACAAGTACCTCTGACCGGAGAGCTTCGGTCCGGTTCGGTCCGGAATTAAGTTGAATTCAATCGGCGCGCAAAATCCACGCCACTACCATACTCGGCGCCGTGAGAAAGACATCATGCCAAACGTTACGAGCCGACCCACCCGTAGGTGCGACGGAGTTATATACAATATAATTGCTGTCGTGCCACCACGTCGGCCTTCACTCGGGCAGAAGACTGTCTTGCTGGATCCGAACCTGCACCGACGGCGAGCATCTCTTTTACAGGCTAGCCTTGTCTGTCAATGTGCACACTCGTCCGCGTCTGGATGTCTGACGTGATAGATAGGGTCGTTTTTTTTTTTTCACGGTTTAGGAATGGGGCGTGTCCCAATCTCGAGACGTGTAGCAGGTTTTTGGGGACCGGTCCCAACGGCCATCTTCTGCACTGATCAACGGGAAATATCCTGCGGTTGTCCAACGTCCTAGATGCGTCACAGTCTGTCGGAAGTGACCGAATGGAACCCTCGGCGCATGTGAGTGACGGGCTACAGAATCTTGTCACTGTCAATGGGTAACCTACCTGAAAGCTCAGGCAAGTTGAAAATTTTTCGAAATCCGCCCTGGTTCGTGTTTCTCGCATCAAGTACGAATGATTTATATCGGACGGTTGGAGGCTGACATCGAGGATTCCGATCACCAGAGATACACAATTGAGTGATGGCCGTCAGGAAGATCCGCGTGCGTCTTGCCTGCAAAGGGACCTTTGCTTTCATTGTCGAACAATATCTGTGGGAAAGTAGGTAGGTGTCATTAGCGTTGAAGTCGCAAGGACCTTTTTCTCACATGAGAACCTTCTCGAGTGTTTTCGAGACTAGGCGCAAAATCGTAGAGTGCAAGATGGGTTACCTGCTACCTTTCTTGTTTCACTGGAAGGAACCCGGGTTTCCTCTTCGACAACTCATCCTCCAATTATAGTTCCCGCACGGCTCGGACGAAGTTCCACAATCTTCACAGAAGGGTTTTTAATACCGGGAATTCAGGCTCCGGAACGATCAGACAGCACGAATCCGATGTCACTGGGCTTGCTGACGTTTTTTTTTTTTTTTTTTTTTTCGCGAAGTTGGTGAATCCAGCCGAAGCGTGGTTCTTCGATGCATGGATGCAGCATTTGAGCAGCTTGGCAGACACCCGGTGCTGACGCTACCAGCCTTCGTCTTCCCGTTGGATCGCTGTGTCCAAATCGACTTGTCCGCACTTCGTACCTTGGAAATTTGTGGTCTTGGACCATTTGTTGCCTTCGATGCTTCTCGAACTGATGGTATTCTCGAACGTACTGACATTGCACGTTTGACAAATATCCAACCACCCTGAAAACTGCGCCGGTAAGAGGGCTGGATTTAGAAACATTGCCTTATGAGCCCAGCCTCTTCCATGATGTTGATGGGCAATATACTGACGCACATATGGGCTTGTGACGTTTCTCCATTCAATGTCACATGCAACGCGGCAGCAGTTGACCTGGCAATTGAATGCACGGGTGGACAAGATTTGACCACCTCACTGGTCTCCCATTAGACTGGTAGTTCTGACCCGGTTGTCTTGGTGATAAGAGGCAGAAGGGACACGACGTGTGGCAAGATGTAAAACCAGACGAATTTGGATGATCGCTAATTGTACGTCGTGCCTTTGCAGATGGAAGTATACGTGTTGACGCCAACCGATCGGTCGTTCCTTTGACAGGGTTGGAGGTACTCTAGACCCTCATTCAGTTCGCAAACGTCCGATGTTTCCTTCCAAGTCTTGGGTTCTAGTCTACCACATTCAGATTTTACCTTTGTGGGATTACAAAGGAAGGTCTGCGTGCCCCTCCCCCACTACATTGCGCGTCCTGATGCGTGAATGTCGGCGTCGTTATCCCCGGACAGCTGCAAGAGAAGGATGACGATGCACCTCACGTTGCGAGAAAAAAAGGTAACATCAATAACCATTTTTCATGCAATGCTTTTTACACAGAAAAACCGAGTTCAAGATGGAATTTGAGTTACCGTTGACCCTGATTAATCCTGTGCTTAGCCGAAGTTGACAACCTCAGGTTCCTATTCTGTCGACGTCGGTGTGGCTTGCAGTTCCTGGTGCCTTGTCGTGATGGCTGTGCAAAATGCACCCTTTTGCCAGCCCTCTGCAGCCCTCTGCATCGGACACAGCACTGGTCGCAAGCTGACCACGCATCCGATCACTCGACAAAGTGGGAGACAATGTTGTATAAATGTCCTCGGCATGCAAGAGCTGCATGTACGATTGCATTCGCAGTGTGCCCGCTGGCGAATCCTTGTGGCACAGTGTGCGCGAGCACGTGACTGTTGGATCAGTTACTAGGTCGCCTACAGATTGTCAATGAACACGCGTTTGACGAGTCTTGTGAATGCAGCATGCCAGTGGCGGTATGGTCTTCAGGGGTTCAAACGTTTCCCCCCCTGACACGTACGAGGAAATGAACGGCATCTGTCTTGGCGAATCGCAAATTGTTCTTCGGGCCGGGGTCTGGCGTGAGTTGGTGCTGCGTTCGTTTCAGATCGATTTGTTTTTGCCCAGTAAAAGGAACAGGTCGGTTGAGGTGTAAGGTACAAGGCCTAATACGTGGCGAGTAGCCATGGCGCGTTCCAGGGAAAACTTGACAACACTCGCGGGAGGGAATGACGGAGGCAGTGGAATGCGGCGATGACCGAGACGTTTATAGAACCGAACATCACTATTTATTTTTAGTGCCGCCGTGGGTGCACTGCGCCACTGGACGTACTAGTACTGTTGTGAATGGTGCTCAGGCTGTGCAAAGCGCGGGCGTGTGGAATCATGGAATGACAAAGTAGAGTAGAAGTGAAGCTCACCTCGAGTAGTCTCATTAATGAGTGTATTGGTCCCAGAAAGCGAGGGCAGTCAGTGCCATCGCAGAGAATTCGTGGGTAATTCCCTCGGTACTTTTCAATCTAGGGAAGGGGGCGGTACGATCGCGGGCCATCTGCGGCGAACTTGTGAAAAAGGGAAATGTCAAATAAAAGGACTTGCAAGGACGGCGTGTTTAGAATTGAGGTACCAGCGATTGGCAATCCTGGGACGACGACCCAAAGCGTATCAGGGTCGGGGGGGCGGTAGAACGATGTTCGGTTCGCATAACGGAACAAAGTGTATTTATGGCGGTGCTTCGGGCAGGATGGTGCGATGGTTGTTGATCCACGCGGACCAGCGCCTCTGGATGGTGAGGAGGCACCGAACTGCAATGAGGAGAGAGTCTAATGAAAAAGAAGTTGGCAAGGGCTATTCGATTACTCTGAATCGGATGATTGCTCGACTGTGTGCCTGGCAAATAAAAAATAGTTAGTTTCAAAATTGACAAAAATAAAAAATAAAAAGGACGAAAATATGTCCAGGAACTGGCCCGTGATGTGCCTGAGCATGCTGATTGGTCGACCGCAGA